>CM035417.1:66104384-66331884 GCA_020310875.1 Ceratopteris richardii | reverse complement strand
GTGCTCCGACAATCAAGAAAATACATGAAATCCAAGGTACAAAGAAAAAATTGACACGAACTGGATGGTTGAACTCTTGGCGCACTGCTTCATAATAAAATATTATCTTTAGCGTGTATGTGGCAAAGATAAGGATGTATGTTACAGTTGCCACGCTCCATATAACTAGATTTACAAGGAATGTAACTTCCATAAACCAAAGATGGCCTTGAGTTGCCAAGATCTTCCATAGGATGGCCTGACTACCGAGTCCCAAGTTGATTCCAAAACAATTTACTGGAAAACGAAGAAGAAATGGCCATTTCTTATCCACAGGTAAGACACTGCATTTCGGATCCTGTATAGAAGAATCAAGGATAAAATAAGTAAAGAAAGCACACTCGCATTGACATTTGATTTGTACATCCACCATATCAATAACATTGATGGCATTACATCATTGCGTATGTGAACCTACAAATTTAGCCTTACAAGAGAAATATGTCCATTATGACATGACAAGAGTTAATACCATGTCGTGAATAAATTTCATTGTTAACCGTACATTGATGCACGTATATTGTAAGATCCACACTGAAAATACTTGCATTTTTAAATCGGGTTTTTTGCTAGACAAGGTATGGAAATTTAAACCGATTCAATAGAATAATATATAGACATTAAAAAAATATATACAACCATAGATACATGCATACATACATACACGTATGCATACATATATATACACAAATAAATACATACAACACACATACATACATGCACACACACATACAGATACACATACATATGTACATATACACATGCACACATACATACATACATACATACATACATACATACATACATACATACACACATACCCACATACATACACACACACATACATACATACATACATACATACACACACACACATACATACATACATACATACATACGTACGTACGTACATACATACATACATACATACCTTCATAAGTTCAGAGTTATCCAAACTTACGAACTCAGCATAGAGAACACAAACACATACACATTGGAAAAAATAACAAACAAAAGAAAGAGACTTAAGACCAATATAAGACATGAAAAATACAACCAAGAAAATAATAATAATAATAAAAATAAAAAGTTAAATAATAAAAAATAATAATAAATTAAAAAAGAAACAAATTAAAATAAAAAAATAAATATATAAAAAATAGAAATTAAATTAAAAGAAAATAAATTAAAAAATAAAATAAATTTAAAAAAAATAATTCCATAAATAAATAAATATATATATATATATATATATATATATATATATATATATATATATATATATATATATATATATATATATATATATATATATATATATATATATATATATATATATATATATATAAGCAAATTAAACAAAAACAAAACGAAACAAAAAGTGCATCGTCAACTTCTATGTCTGTCCTAAACAAGAAGTATTAGAATTAAACTTTATCATGCATAGCTTGGACAAATAGCTATGACATCCCTACTCACATCATCAGTGCATACATACATACACACATACATACATACATACATACATACATACATACATACATACATACATACATACATACATGCATGCATGCATACATACATACATACATACATACATACATACATACATACATACATACATACATACCTACATACATACATACATACATACATACATACATACATACATACATACAAACAAATGTACATAGGTACTTACACACATACATACAATACAAACAAACACACACACACAAATGCATACATGCATTGTAGAATATTTGAGAAATATAACGGCACTCTTAGGTTCTTGAAATGAGGTACTCAAAGCACAAAGACAGTAGCTCCGCACGATTATTCATGGTCTTCAACAAGCAATTTCCCCGAAATGAAATAGTCATGTTGCTTAATATAATTACTAATGTAGATGTTGTTATTTCTATGTAAGTAGATTACACAGGTTACCTCTCGATTTTACCATAACAGACAGAAAAAAAAGGGAAAAGCTTTACCTTAAGAATTTCCAATTCAACTCCTTCATATGAGTTGAAATACTCGCTTGCTTTTAACTCTTCTTGCCTTGGCTTCTTCGTAGTGGTACTAAAAATCATAAAGCTTTCCTCAATAGAAGACCTCAATACATTTTTTTCCTTTCTTGAAAGATCAAGTTTCTTCAATGTTGATGCTTCTTGGACATGAGAGTTTCCATCCGGCCCCTGATTGACTTCAATATTGGATACATATCCCATGGCAAACGATCAGAGATTAGATTCACGTCTCCCCTTCTAAGATTGAAATTTGGATATGATTTTCAATGTAAAATACGTATGAAGGTATCCACTCGGAATTCTAGGAATATGATGACCCGTTAGGCGCCAAAAACCTTGTAGTGACAGTTTGCCTTGTTATCCACCAAAAGGCATCACATTTGCCAGGACCTGGTTCATGAAAGCAGCGGTAAGTATCGTATACAGAACAGTGAATAAAGGTGAATTGGTTCCTTTCTTAAAAACATTGATGATTCTTCCAGAGATTTTTCCTCGCAGGTTTTGTTAATATTTGAAATAATATAGCTACCTGCAAAAAAAGGTGAACGAAGGGAAGCACTTACTCTCATTCTTGTATTAAGATGATTTCAAATATCTTCTTTAGCCTTTACTTCCACGTAAGAAAAGTTCAATCTCTTTCAAAAAGTGTCGTGATTTTGCAATACTATAATATGACTCACGTTGTTGGTAAAAGTTGTGCACTATAAGATCATAGTATGGCTGATGTAACTCATGAATATGCATACGTCGTAGAGGCACATCCATGTCATTAACATAGAATAATGAAATCAGATATGCATACCTTGTAGACATACACCCATTGCCACTAGCATAAAATATTGAAACCAAATGAAAAGTGTTCGTAATGTAGTGTTAAAATAATCATGCCATTGCTGCTTTTGTAAAAGATAAAGGTAGGCTTTGAGAGTTTACAGCAAGTCATACATTCTTAATGTATTCTTTACTCGTACTGTCATGAACATTACCTGCTTGGATTACAACACAATCTAGGATGATACCACCGATTGTTTAGGCAGATAGATGAAATCAAAAGCATCTTCAACTAGTTTCTACATACTCAGGTGTCAGAGATCCTACCATGTTGTGGCATCCCATACTAGGAATCGGAGACTTCACATCTGGCATGAGGAGAATCTATCAAGTAAATTTTCCCATTGTCTCTTCAGAGCAATGATGATCTAAAGCCCATATTAGTAACACTCTGGAACGTAAAAATGTTATTCCAGAACTGTTGAGTAGGCTAAGGAAAATGCCATATGAACTGTACTTTGGAATGTCAAACTTATTCGACCAGTGCTTACGATGATAACCCAGATTGAAATGATGATGCATTTCGAGCGGAATGAAAAGATGAGCTGGTTAAGGGTGGATCTTATCTACTGCTTTGTGGCACTTTTTATCAAACATCAGTAGAATGGATCGCATAAATCATCAAGGTGATATGTGGTTGCAAGATATTTTCGCAGACATCAATGAACAGGGTCAGAAGCCTTATTTCTACGGACAAAATTTGAGTTCTTAAGCTCAGGTGGATAGCTGATGTCTGTCAAAATGCATGAATGACTTTGTTCTCCGTAGCTCATTCATGGATTTCTGCTAGAATATGGAAATGACTAGCGGGTAGCATACGTTTCCACCAGTATGATGACGGATAAAATGATAGGGAAGGACTTCATAATAGTTCTGAATAAGAGGAAAACTTACTCATCTACCAAACAGGTCAATGAAGATGCATCCGCGTTCCTGAAATACAATTGACATGACGAATAATCGTGGCACGTTTCCTCTTAAAGGATGTCAGTCGAACAGCTAATGTGGTGGGATGTATTGGAGATACGTCCAAATCCAAACTCTTAACTGAGACAGGTTCGAGAACACCAGGAAACAAACGAAACTATGCAACTGACAGTCTCTCTCTCTCTCTCTCTCTCTCTCTCTCTCTCTCTCTCTCTCTCTCTCTCTCTCTCTCTCTCTCTCTCTCTCTCTCTCTCTCTCTCTCTCTCTCTCTCTCTCTCTCTCTCTCTCTCTGTATACGTGCCTACGAGTGTATGGCCGGCATACGCGCTCACAGACGTGATAGCGTGCGACATGTCATCAAGAGTTCACTTGTGAGAAACGACATTAAGAGGGAGCATATTGAAGCACATGAAGCATAGTACCTTGGAAAGCCAGGTGCCCGAAAACCCGAGAACCACCTTACTACACTTTGAAATTCAACCAAGTACAGAAGCAGCGGCGAAGAAGAACCATCCAACGTATGTCTTCTACGTCCTCTTCCAACCGTCTGCAGCTGCACTAGACAGTAAACTGTGTCCGCACTTTATATATGCTTCCCTGGCTTTTCCGATTCGGTCAAGGGAGCATGTTGAGGACTCCTTTCTTAAGACCATTCACACTGAGACTTGTACGTCATGTGTTCCAACAATCCATCCCTTTCATTCAAACTTTTCTTTGTCGAGGATCTTTGGGCCCCACTGCCTCTTACACCGCACAATCTAAATGTGAACAGTTCTCAACTTCGTAATCTATTGAAAGTACACTTTGCCTCCTCTATCCCATTCCAATTTATTACTATAAATAAATATCTGATTGCTTGGCGTATCTTAGTAACGGTCCTTAATTAATTTGTTGTTCCGTATTGGTCATGTACTCCTCAAAAGCAAAATGTTGAAGAGCTATCAAGAGAAGGTTTTTAGTCCGTGCACATTGGTATCACAGGTTGGAACCTTCGCCTTTTGAGGTGGGGGCAAGGGCTCAAACCATGTCAATGGAGATGGATATGTAGTGGGCCTTAAGTCAGTTTGTATCAGCTTCAGGCAGCCTGATATATTTAACCCTTGCTTTATTAATACATTATGCCTACTTTTTTTTCTCTGAAGAAAGTTCGGCAATAGGCTACTCTCCTAGACTTTAATTAATAGAAATAACAACTATACAAGTGAAAGGGTGTAGCACCCATGGGCCCCACCAGATCCCATAAAGGAGGAGCTGCTCAAAATTTGCTAGGAAACATCACAAAGAAGGTTGATAACCCTTTCATCCCCCCTATTGGGGGGCTAACTTGCTTTTAATCTTATTGCTCTTGAGGAAAAACACTCTATGATGTCTAAAAGGTGGTGGGATCTTACAATTGGAAATTCTTTTGCCTAATATGAAAAGAGACTTTTCGATCAACCATTCTTTAGGAGGGCTACCAAATTTGGTAGCACACCTCTCTTTCGAGCTCTTTCGAGATCTTCCAGAGGGCCTCGCCTCTTATAGCATTCCACAATGTTGAGGGGCTTCCAATCACTTCACCCCATAATGCTTGCTTCCACTTGATTTTTCCCTACAGCAACATGATTCTCCCAAGGGCCTACTAGACTGACATTGACTTAGGGCATGAAAAGAAGAGGTGTCCCAATTCCTCATTGCCATGAATGCATTATTTACATCATGAAGGGGCTCCACAAATTTCGCTAGCTTTAACATTGATCTAGATTCCCTCATGGAGGATTTGCCACATAAAAACTTATTTTTTAATCTCGATGAGGGGATGCCAAAGGGATTGGAACTTAAAATCCCATCTAAAACTCAAACAATCCAAACATCATCTCCTATTAAGCATGACATGAAAGTCCACATTCTTCTTGAATCTCGGAATTTTATCAAGATTGTTCCTATTGTGCAATCTAAGACCCTCAAGGTGAGGGGTTTCATGCCCAATAAGGAGGTGAGTCCTCGAGCACCCTCAAGCAATGAATCTGCTCCACAATAAGCACCATTCTTCATAGTCCACTCTCCTAGCTAGGCGAATGCCATCAAAACTAATCCATTGGCATGTTTCTTGGTTTCAGAGGCGTTTCCAAAAATGAAAACCTTTGTTCCAAAGACTTCTAGCTTTTTGGAGGTTCCAAGATTGGACACCTCTGATGCCCTTGACAGAGAACCAGATCGAATCATTTTTTTCCTATACCGACTACCCATTTCCAATGTTCCTTGAGCTTGACAAGTTGTTTCACCATATTCCAACTCTTCCATAGAGAGCAAACTAAGCTCAATCCTCTAGGAGTCATTACTATGCCCACTTTCACTTGTATCGTTGATCCATTAATTCAAGCTATCGGAAAGAGTAGGCCTCGGCTGAACTTCATTCAAAAAAATAATAAAAAAGGAAAAGGTTTTCAATACTTGTGGAGGATGTCCATGCATGACTACTTTGTTTATTCTATGATGAATTCTTATCACATATAAAGGATCAGCAATACATGTTCTTTATACTTCTCCATTTTTTACTTGTGAAGTACCTTAGATATGTACTCACTTTGGAGAATTTATATATATCTATTATGCTTATCACAAGAAATCATTATGCTAAGAGGATGTCTAGAATCTCGAAAATGTTCCACATCAACTTCCTTAATTAAATTTTTTTCAAAAATCACAAGCCACCATAGGACTTTCTAGAAATTAGCATGTCATGAACACGGAGGATTATATCTTAGTGATCCCCACTGCCCCTATAAAAAAGTGTGTGGAAGTTCATAAAAGCAAACTTGTGATACCATTGTGTATAGGACTTAATTCTATACAGGGTCTTCTTATTGTTTTATACCAAAATTTCTTTTACAAGAATTGCATAGTCCCCTATTTTGCAAGTGATTAGTTGTCATATCCATTTGAGTCACCTTCAATTGCTTCGCCAATTTGTCAAAACAAAATGTGCAATGTAGTCATCTAGACCATTAGAGATGTTGTTGCTTAAATGGATTTGCAACCAAATGTGCTTTATATTTTGGAGAAATCTTTAAACCCATTTACGAGGGAACCAATTCCAGAGTACTACTCTTGTGACATCATCTAAAATCCCATCTAAAACTCAACCGATCTAGACACCATCTCCTATTAAGCATGACATGAAAGTACACATTCTTCTTGGATCTTGGAATTTTATCAAGACTATTCATGTTGTGCCATCTAAGACCCTCAAGGGGATTCATGCTCAATAAGGAAGCGAGTCCTCACGCATCCCAAGCAATGTATATGCTCCGCAACAAGCACCATTCTTCATAGTCCACTCTCCTAGCTAGATCAATGTCCTCAAAATTAATCCATTGGCATGTTTCTTGATTCCAAAGCTTTCTAGCTTTTTGGAGGTTCTAAGACTCGACACCTCTGATGATCTTGATAGGGAACCAGATCGAATCATTTTATCTAATACAAGCTGCCCATTTCCAATCTTCATTGATCTTGATAAAGTGTTTCACCATGTTCCACTCTTCCATAGAGAGCAAACTAAGTTCCATCCTCTAGGAGTCACTACTATGCCAACTTTCACTTGTATAGTTGTTCTTTCCATTAATTCAAGCTATCGGAAAGAGTAGGCTTTGTGAAAACTTCCTTCAAACAAATTAATAAAAAAGGGAGAAGGTTTAGGATGTCCATGCATGACTACTTTGTTTATTCTATGATGAACTCCTATCACATATAAAGGATCAGCAATACATGTTCTTCATTACCTCTCCATTTTTAACTTGTGAAGTACCTTGGATATGTACTCACTTTGAAGAATTTAAACACATCTATTATGTTGAGATATCAAGCTCAACATGTGATGATCTCGGATGACACGTATCATTTTTTCATTTCTTTGACATGTATAGTGGTCATGTCAATACATGTCAGGGATACTTCATTGAGCTTTACTAGATTTATCTACTGAGAGTGATGGCACATTTGTTTCTTTCCAGCTCACTCATTTGCAAACATTAGGATTTTCCTTATGTACTATTCTTTATATATTGCACTTGTTGTATTGTTGTTTTAGGTCATTGTTGTACATTCCTTTTCTGTAATAGAAGAAGAAGAAGATCATTCTGCCTTGTCTCAGTCTGTGTGTGTGCTCCTCTTTGATTGTGAGAGAGTGTGTGTGAGCTCTCTTCAGGCTAGAAGTGGGTTTACAAGGTAAAACATAATGCTCATGGTAGCATAAGCAGGTACAAAGCACGATTGGTAGCAAACGGATATGCAAAAACATATGGAATTGCTTATGAGGAAACATTTAGCCCTATAGCTAAAATGTCTATTGTTAGAACACTTGTTGCAATAGCTACAACAAAAGGATGGACTTTGCATTAGATGGATGTGAAGAATGCTTTCCTACATGGTGAGTTATAGGAAGAAGTATACATGGACCAACCACAAGGATATGAAGATTCAAAGCACCCAAAATATGTTTGCAAGTTGCAAAAGGCTTTGTATGGACTTAAACAAGCCCCTTATGCTTGGCATACAAGGATTGCTGACTACTTAACCACCATTGGATTTTCTATGTGTGATGCAGATCATTCATTATATGCGAGGACGGGTGATGATGGCATCATGATTGTGGCTATTTATGTTGATGGCTTGATGGTGGTGATAATGAAGAAAGCATTAAAGAGATAAAGCAATGCATAAAGAGGCAAAGCAACTCCTTATGTAGGAATTTGATATGCAAGATCTTGGTGTGCTATTAACTATGAAAACTTTTGATCTATATGCACTAACACACTTCTAATCTGGTAAAAAATTGTTTGGTTGCAAATATTTTGTAGGGAGGCCGTGGTTATCAGGAAGAGTATGGGGCATGCATATAAGTCTTTTGGATGCTATGATTGTATGCAACATGAAGGGCATTCCCTTGATGGAGTGGCATTTACCTCGATCTTGAAGTAGGAGAAGCTGAAAAAGGGGCAACATGATATGAACATGTGGGAATTGAACTCATGACCTCCTTGCTAGGAGTACGATGGGCTAACCACTTGCCCCAAAATCCATGGTTGAGGATTCCTTCCTAATGCTCCCTCTTAGGGTGTCGTTCAACCATCTCCTACCTGTCATTTCTTGAGTCTAATACTCTCTTCCCCTTCTAGAGATCATTGTCCTCAATGATCAATGCATGATCTCCCCTTGAATTGATGTCCTCACCCTTACACAGTTTCTTGAACCTTCTTGTTCTCAACCTTGGTCTCTTGAACCCTTGCTCTCAATCTTGTTCTCTTGAACCCTGCCTTTCCGCTTCTTGGTTGCTTGCCTACGAGATAATGCATCTGCAATTGTATTCATTTTTCCTTTTCTATATAGAATTTCCATATGAAATTCTTGCATCAACTCAGCCCATCTAGCTGTCTCCCCTGAAGGTCAGGTTGGGAATAGAAATACTTCAATGTGTGATGATATCCGTATACTTTGAAGCTTGCACCATATAAATAGTGTCTCCAAAGCTTCAAAGCATGGACTATTGCATATAATTCTTATTCATGAACATGCCAATTTCTCTGAGCTAGAGAAAGTTTCTTACTGTCAAAAGCCATTGGTCTGCCATCTTGAATTAAAACTGCACCCACTGTGATGCCGCTAGCATTAGTTTCTATTTCAAAAGGTTTCTGGGGATCTAACACTTATAAACTTGGGGCACTTGAAACTACTTATTTCAATGTGTCAAAAGCTTTTTGTTGTGCACTAGTCCATACAAACTTTTGATTATTCGGTAACAAATCCATCAATGGTCCAGCTATGTGTGAATAGCTGGCAATGAATTTCCTAAAGAAGCTCGATAATCCTAAGAATGATTACAACTAGCACTCATTTTGAGGAATCTGCCAATTGAGGATCACATAAACTTTCCATGGATCCATTCTAATTCCATCTGTGGAAATTATGTCCTAAGTATTCAAACTCAAATAAACATAGCTGTGACTTCTCTGGGTTGACGTATAAAGTATTGTCATCTAACATTTGAAAAACTGTACACAAATGACATTCATGTTCTTTCAAACTCTTACTGTAAACTAGCAGATCATCTACAAAATCAACCACAAACTGACCAATAAAAGGATGAAACATATCATTCATGAGCATCATAAAAGTAGCTGGAGCATTAGTTAAACCAAAAGGCATTTCAAGATACTCATAATGACCAAATCTAGTATGAAAAGTTGTTTTATGTACATCATCGTCCTTAACTCTTATTTGATGATAACCACTTTTTAATTCTATTTTACTTTATACAATAGCACCATTTAGTGAATCCAGAATATCATCGATGTGAGGCATTGGATATCTATGCTTTATTGTAACTTTATTTAATGCTCCAAATTCTGCACACATTCAGAATGATCCATCCTTTTTATGAACCAAAAGCACTAGGGCCGCAAAAGGTGAATACGTGGATCTGATGAGTCCTTTGTCAAGATACTCCTCGACCTTATGATGTAGTTATACCTCCTCTTGCAGATTCATTTGATACGGATGTCTGGCTGGTGGATGAGCTCGTGGTACTTGCTCAATTCTATGCTCCACTTTTGTGTGAGGCAGAAGAACTGAAGGTAACTATGAAAGAAACAAGCGTTGAAATTCAGTTTTTATCCTAGAAGTAGCTGAGCCTCCAAACTAGTTTGAATCTATAGACTTAACAACTCTTTATGCTCAAAATATAAGAAATAAAGATACTGAAACTCTGCTTTCACCATCGCAGAGATAGACGCTCGTCTATGCATTTTAATGTTAGATTAGCTTCACAATTCTTGATAGTGATTTAATCCAAGGGATCAAAGATTCACAAATTGAAGATGATTATTGTCATTCTATAATTAACAAGTTGTCCGAAAGTAATGAGGATAAAGTATTTTATAATTTTCAAGTGGAGTAAGGTTTGCTCAAAACAAAAGGAAAGATTTGTGTCCCTAATTCCCAAGAAGGGAAGTTTAGCAAAGAAGTTATTTTTGAGAACCATGATGTACCTTGCACAGGACATCTTGGTATTGAGAAAACTTTACAATTGGTCAGATGTACTTTTTGGTGGCGAAACATGTTCAGAGATGTAAACAATTATGTAAGTCAATGTTTTAAATGTCAAGTAGATAAAGCATAGAGGATTAGTCCAAGTCTGCTACAGCCATTGGAAATACCACAATATTGTGGGAATTGAACTCATGGCCTACTGGCTAGGAGTACGATGGGTTAACCACTTGCCCCAAAATCCATGGTTTAGGATTACCTCCTACTCCTCCCTCTTAGGGTGTGGTTCAACCATCTCCTACCTCTCATTTCTTGAGTCTAATAGAACATGGACATGGTGATGAAGCACTAGAGTACTACATTGAGATGTAGGTTGAAGGTCAGATTCCAAATCTAGTTACACTTGTCTATGCCCCGAATGCCTATAGCATGGTAGGAGCTGTAGAGAAAGGTCGAGAGATCCACTGTGAAATAGAAAGAAGAGGGTTTGCAAGTGATGATTTCGGGTGCAAGAGGTTGATTGAAATATATGGAGATTTTGGTTTCCTTGATACGATAACAAAAGTATTTGAGCGCCTTAAATTTCACATCTTAGACTTGTGGAATGCATTAATGTGGGCATACCTTGAGAACTGGCATGAAGTGGGCACACTTCATTGGTTTGAAGTACTATAACTTGAGGATTTATCCTTAGATGAATTTTCATTCATTTGTTGTTTTAAGGGCTGTGGTGGCATATATGCTATCGACAAGGGACACAAATTGCATTGTGGTTGAAAGAAGGAATCTTTTGCATGGAGAACTTGTTTTGGACAATGCATTAGTAGACATGTATGCAAAAAGTGGTCTCCTAAGGCTTGTAGAAGAGGTTTTTGATAAGATTCCAAACCAAAAGGTCTTCAGCTGGACAACATGCAAGCAGTAGCTCTAACACCAAACAGGGTGATTTTGGAGTCGCTTTTGAGAGGATGCACATGCACTGACCATATAGATAATGGAAAGTGGCCTAGAGGAGGTAGAGAAAGTGTTCTTGGAGTTCCCACATGTTGATATATTTAGGTAGTGATGTGTGTGAACACACTAGGACCACCGGGGTATTTTTTTTCCCTTTTTAGGAGGTTCCTTGTTGTGAAATTGAATTCCACAAAACAACTAAACTATGAAAGAATCAATCAACTAGCAATACCACTAGAGAAGAGAGAGAACGTCTCCACCCATCCAACTCCACCCATATATATACCTCTAGCCCAAGGGGGTGCATGTCCTTGGAGATTGGCTAAGTGTCCAGCCAAGTGTCCCTCATGTGGACACTTTCCCAAGGGTGATCACATGCCTTCTAATTTCCCAAGGTCTATCACATGCCTTCTAAATCAAATGAGGATTCTTCTCTCACATACACACAAGGTGGCTCCTAGAGAAGCTTCTCCCAAGACTAAGGTTCCCACACCTTAGGATAAATCAAGCCTAAGGTTCTAACCATTCAATTGGGAGCTCATATGAATAAATACCTCAAGGGTTAAAACCAAAGGTTTCACCTAAAGGTTCAAGGCATGTTCCAAGGGTAATTCAAGGGTTAGACCAAAGCAAACATACATCATATTCTAACCTTTAGAATCCATATGTTTAACCCTCTGAACCCATGAATTATACAACATTCTTCCCCCCTTTAACATTTTCGTCCTCGAAAATGCATGTAGGTATAATATGTGAAGTATTCCCCCGTGCACCACGATCTATACTCTGAGCACGGTCATCTCTCTCTTTAGATTCATTTCCAGTAATCAGATAAAGGCTAATCCCTACCTTAATCTGAAAGGAAAGGAATCAAAATCCCTACCCAAATCACTTTCTTTTAGTCCACCCTGTTGATGTATAAAACACCACAAGAAATGAATTAATGTGACACTAGAACACCTCTATGGTCACCATTAACTCATTGCCACTCCAAACTTTGAGAAATAATAGCTTAAAGTGAGAACTTTGCTTCTACAGAAATTCCTAGTCACCGAAATGACATACCTTCAGTATTTTGCTAATTTCTCCTAGCTCAAGTATGATTTCTCCATGAAACTTTATAGGCTGAAACTAGAAGAGTAGAGCTTTCCAACAAGCTATCATATGCATCAAACGGAGCTCTAGAACTCAAGTTATGGCCCTCACAAGATGACCCTGTATGACCTTCCAAGACTGGAAATCTTGCCTGTTTTAGTATTCCTGATGTCCAAAAATAAAAAATTCGATGCCTGACATCGAATTTCAGTCCAAGTCGATGCCGGGCATCGACTTTGAGCTTTTTTAGGCCCTTTTTCTGCACCAGAAATACTCTCTTTTACACACACATGAAGAAGACCACTTGTATGCTAGAAGTCGATGCCAGGCATCGACTTTATGCTCAAACTCGATGCCAGGCATCGAGTTGCTCCACAAACTTCATATTTTTTAAAGATTCAACAATAGTTAACACACAGAGAATGAAAAAATGACTTATCAGCCAAGATTCGATGCCAGGCATCGAATTGCTCAGAAAACTTGAATTTTTGAATTCATCACACAGTAGGCAAACATGGAGATGATGAAGAAAGACTCATACACAGAACTTTACTCAGTTCTTTCTCACAGCTATGAAAACTCAGAAGTTTTACAGATGCTTTCTCACTCAGAGAAGCCCGACTATACTCAGTCATATAAAAATGAGTTCTTCTCACTTTCTCATTGTCTTCCTCCTTCTACTTCTCATCGCGTCAGTTAATACTAACTAACTTATATAGATTTTCTCATTCCCGTGATTTTTAAAAAACTTCTAGAACTAAAGTGAACTAACTTTACAAGTATGATACACTTGTGAATTTGTCCCTTCACATAGGCATGGGGTTTTCTTTCTAAGATTTGACCTTCAAATATATGTCTAATTAGTGAGTGTTTCTCCAACAGCTCCCCCTCAATCACTAATTGACATTCCTTGTTTCTTCATATCATCTTCTTTTCTTTTACTCCTGCCATGCTTTTGAATCTACTGGTCTTCACACCATCCAAGCTCTTTGTCATTATGTCTGCTAACTGATCTTTAGTAGAAATGTATTCCACTTCAATCTCTTTCTCCATTACCTTTTCTCTGAGAAAATGATACTGTATCTCTATGTGCTTTGTTCTTGCATGAAATACTGGATTTGCTGCAAGATAAAGTGAACTCATATTATCTCCATGTATTGTAGGTGTACCTTGATCAATGCCTAAGCTCTTGAACAATGTCTGCATCCATATGACTTCCTTAGCTGCTTCCACAAGTCCTTTGTACTCTGCTTCAGTTGATGATAATGCTACTGTATGTTGTTTCTTGGAACACCAACTTACAAGCTTATCACCAATGTATATCATGTAACCATGAGTTGATCTCCTGTCATCTTGATTACCTGCCCAGTCTGAGTCACTGTAGGCTCTCAACTTCAAATCTGATGTAAAAGGATAATATAATCCTTCCTTTATAGTTCCTTTGATATATCTGAGAACTCTTTGACCTGCAATCCAATGTGGGTCCTTTGGACAATGCATGAATTGTGACAAAACTCCCACTGCATAACTAAGATCAGGTCTTGTTAGTGTAGCATAAATCAAACTACCCACAAGAGATTGATACTTCCTCATATCTTTGTATTCTGCACCATCATATTTACTGAGCTTGTGATTAACTTCAAGTGGAGTTGAAGCTTCTCTGCAATTTTCCATATCAAACTTCTTCAATAGATTTAGAAGATACCTTTCTTGTGACACATATATGCCATGATCTGTATAAGTAACTTCCATTCCAAGAAAGTATGATAACTTTCCTAGGTCACTGATCTTGAATTCTTTTTCAAGCAATCTCTTTACCTCCTTGATTCCTTCATCTGAAGTACCTGTGATTATAATGTCATCTACATAAATACAAATGTAGATTGTACCTTCCTCTGTTCTTTTGATAAGTAGACTTGAATCTGCTTTTGAACTTTGATATCCAAGATCATTGAGATACTTCACCAGTCTATAGTTCCAAGCTCTTGGAGCTTGCTTCAATCCATACAATGCTCTTCTCAACCTGCAAACAAAATTTGGATACCTGGAATCTATAAACCCTTGAGGTTGTTCCATGTATACCTCATCTGATATGTATCCATTCAAGAATGCATTTTTTATATCCAATTGACTTAGGGTCCATCCTTTTGAAGCTGCAATAGCAATGATTGTCCTTATAGTTGACATCTTAGCTACAGGACTGAATGTCTCATCATAATCTATGCCATAGGTCTGGGCATAGCCTTTCACCACCAATCTAGCTTTGTATCTGGCTATACTTCCATCTGCAAGCTTCTTCACTTTATAAACCCATTTATTTCCAATTACTTTCTTACCATTTGGTTTAGGAACAAGTTCCCATGTCTTGTTCTCCTCCAGTGCATTGAACTCTTCCTTCATTGCTTCTTCCCATTGCTTCTTACCTTTAGCTTCATCATAGTTTTGGGGTTCTTCATCATCTTTTACCATATATGCATAGTTCTTCTGAGTTATGTAAGATGTATCATAAGAATACCTTTCTGGTTGTCTCCTTGTCCTGCTTGACCTTCTTGGTTCACATTCTTCATAAGTTTCTGGATACACCTCTTCATCAAATATAGGAGCTTCTTCATTCATTCTTGTTAATCCACTTCTGGATGTACTTGCTTGCATATAGTCTTCATCTCTATTCACCTGCACAATTGATTTTCCTTTCTCACATCTTCTTACCTCTTCTTCAAATTCTTCAGCTGTATGACTTTGATCTGCATACCAACTTTTCTGTTCATCAAATGTAACATCTCTAGAAACAATAAATTGTTTGGTTAGAGGATTCCACAATCTGTAACCCATCTGCTTTTCATCATAACCAATGAACACATATTTTTCTGCCTTTGGTTCAAGTTTATGCCTAAGTTGTGATGGCACATAAGCATATGCAATTGATCCAAACACTCTACAATGATCTAGTGTTGGTTTCTTACCCCACCAAGCTTCATATGGAGTCATTCCATTCAGAGCTGCACATGGTAATCTATTCACAAGATATGTAGCTGTATTTACAGCCTCAGCCCAAAGATAATTTGGACAGTTCTTCTCCTTTAGCATAGCTCTAGCAAACTCAACCAAAGTCCTGTTCCTTCTTTCTGCTACACCATTTTGTTGTGGTGTATACCTGCAAGTTATTTCTCTCTTAATACCTGCATTCCAAAGATAATCATTGAACTCTTGGGAGAAGTATTCTCCCCCTCCATCAGACCTAAGTCTCTTAAGCTTTTGACCTGTGACTCTCTCTGCATATGCATGAAAATGCTTGAAAGCTCCAAACACTTCTGATCTTTCCTTCAAAACATATAATGTTATCCATCTTGTAGCATCATCAATAAAAAGAACATAATACCTTGAGCCACTGATAGATCCTTCTTTTGTTGGTCCCCATACATCTGTATGAATGAGCTCAAGTACTCCATCATGTTTGAATCCTTTCTTTTGAAATGGTAACCTGTGTGCTTTACCCATTTGACATGCTTCACATTTATAAACCATATGTTGACTTTGCACATTTGGTAATCCTAGTACAGACTGATTAGCAACCATAGCTTTAATTCCTCTTTCATTGAAATGACCTAATCTCTTATGCCAGAGATCAAGTTCTGTAATCACTCCTTCACCATGTGTGAGCAAAGCTTGACCAATGTTTCCTTGCACTCTTAAAGTAAAGAGTCTACCTTCTTTCTTACCAGAGACAATCTGTTTATATCCATTCTCTGGATCTTCCACAAATACTCCTTCATTTGTAAACCTGACTTGAAAACCTTTTTCAACTATCTGTCCCACACTAATCAAGTTTTTAGGTATTGTAGGAACATACAAAACATTGGTTAGCAAATTTGCTCCACTCTTGCATTTCACTTTTCCAATTGAATGTACACTATGTCTTGTATTATCACCAGTTTGAACTGTGTGACTAGAAATGCCTTTTTCCAAATCTGACATCAATTCTATGTTTCCTGACAAATGATTAGAACATCCAGAGTCAATGTAAAATACCTTTAGATCTTCTTTGTCTGATGTGCTGATTGAATTCATCATCAATGATGTATGACTTTCATTCTGTGTGTCATTTGCATAGTTGTAGTAGGTGGTGTTGTAGGATTGATTTTGTCCCCAACTTCTTCCTCCACCTCTACCATAGCCTCCTCTTTGACTTTGTCTACCTCTTTGAAAATTACTTTGATATCTTCCACCTCGACCTCTGCTATTGTTGTTTTGATTCTGGTTTGATCCTTGTTGGTTGTGCCAACAGTCATGAGCCAAATGATTACTCAATCCACAGATCCAGCAAGCCTTTTTGTTGTTATTTTGATTACCTCTTCCTCTTCCAAAACCTCTTGCTCTTCCTTTGCCAGTGCCTTTACCTCTTGCATAATAAGCTTGAGAATTAGACTCCTCTTCATCCTTTGCTTTACCTTTATCTCCTTTCTTCTTATTCTTCATGTACATTGCAGAACTTTGACCTTTATCTCCATCTCCCTTCAAGTCTTGCTCATATGTGAGCATCAAACCAAGCAACTGGTTCAAATCTGGAACATAATGATTTAATGAAAGTTCTGTTGATAAGACAAAAGGTTTCCACCTTTCATCCCCTCTCAAGCCTGCAAGTAGTTGAGCAATCAATCTGTGATCTTCAACATCTTCATCTATGGATCCAAGACTATCTGCTAGATCCTTCATCTTAGTGACATAATCACTAATACTTTGACTTGGCTTCTTCTTGAACGTTGTAAACTCTGACCATAGACTTGCTTTCCTTGCTTTAGTAGTACTTTGGAAATGATACTCCAATGCATTCCATATATCTTCAGATGATTCCAATCCTCTGATGTGTGGTAGCAAATGATCAGAGATTGTATTGTAAATGTAAGCTTTTGCACTTGCATCCTTCTTCTGCCAATGCTTTAAAGCATCAAGTTCTTCTTTCTTTGGTCGGCTTTCATCTTCGAATACTGGCTTCTCTTCTTCACCTGTAACATATATCATGAGATCCTTACTCATAAGTAAGGCTTCCATTCTCATTACCCATGCGGGGTAATTATCTCTGTCCAGTTTGTCAATGGAGATATGATCTGCCATAGTTCTTTCCTTCTGCTGCAACCTGTGAGCTTAAAGGATAAAGAATAATACCTTTTGGAGTTCTTTGTGTATGAGGATACTTCGAAAGTAATCTTTTGATGCCTTGTGTCTTCAAATGCTTCACCTTTCAAACTTTACTGGAAAACTTTACAAAACTTCTCGTACCTTTGTCGTCTTCTGCTCTCGAGAATCTTTCTGCTCTGATACCACTTGTTGATGTATAAAACACCACAAGAAATGAATTAATGTGACACTAGAACACCTCTATGGTCACCATTAACTCATTGCCACTCCAAACTTTGAGAAATAATAGCTTAAAGTGAGAACTTTGCTTCTACAGAAATTCCTAGTCACCGAAATGACATACCTTCAGTATTTTGCTAATTTCTCCTAGCTCAAGTATGATTTCTCCATGAAACTTTATAGGCTGAAACTAGAAGAGTAGAGCTTTCCAACAAGCTATCATATGCATCAAACGGAGCTCTAGAACTCAAGTTATGGCCCTCACAAGATGACCCTGTATGACCTTCCAAGACTGGAAATCTTGCCTGTTTTAGTATTCCTGATGTCCAAAAATAAAAAATTCGATGCCTGACATCGAATTTCAGTCCAAGTCGATGCCGGGCATCGACTTTGAGCTTTTTTAGGCCCTTTTTCTGCACCAGAAATACTCTCTTTTACACACACATGAAGAAGACCACTTGTATGCTAGAAGTCGATGCCAGGCATCGACTTTATGCTCAAACTCGATGCCAGGCATCGAGTTGCTCCACAAACTTCATATTTTTTAAAGATTCAACAATAGTTAACACACAGAGAATGAAAAAATGACTTATCAGCCAAGATTCGATGCCAGGCATCGAATTGCTCAGAAAACTTGAATTTTTGAATTCATCACACAGTAGGCAAACATGGAGATGATGAAGAAAGACTCATACACAGAACTTTACTCAGTTCTTTCTCACAGCTATGAAAACTCAGAAGTTTTACAGATGCTTTCTCACTCAGAGAAGCCCGACTATACTCAGTCATATAAAAATGAGTTCTTCTCACTTTCTCATTGTCTTCCTCCTTCTACTTCTCATCGCGTCAGTTAATACTAACTAACTTATATAGATTTTCTCATTCCCGTGATTTTTAAAAAACTTCTAGAACTAAAGTGAACTAACTTTACAAGTATGATACACTTGTGAATTTGTCCCTTCACATAGGCATGGGGTTTTCTTTCTAAGATTTGACCTTCAAATATATGTCTAATTAGTGAGTGTTTCTCCAACACACCCGAATGTACATGCATGCCCTGTACCTATGGACTAGTGAGATGGGTGGACTTCTTTGGTGGTCTTTTTCTATTGGCACTTTCACAAACCTTGAGCTCCATAAAATAATATATTTCAGTACACTTTGTACTTCCCTAGAAATTTATAATTTTAGGAGTCTATGATAGAGATCCTATCTCTATCTTGAAAGGGCCAAAAACTATATTCATCTTCCACTTTCCACAGAAAGGAGAGGAATCTTCAGATGTTCTGAACTTAACTTATTCTTTTATAGTCCTTTTCAAATACAAATATACTTTATTTGTATTTTCTAGGACTTAACTAAAGATATGAACTTAGCAAAGTGGGTATAGTGAGTCCCTGCCAAAATATGCTCAATAAAATGAGGAGAAATACTATCTTCTCATTCATTGGCAACTTAGGTGGACTTATTTCAATCATCCAAGTTTTCTTGAAACATAAAGTTCAAGTATTCCAAATGACAATATACCCAATTTTGAAAGTTCATGTCCACAAGTGGATCCTTATCTTGATCATCTTGGATTTTCCCTAGATTAATTCTCAAAAGAGAGTTTAATCCTTTTTTGGGAGACTTAGATCCAAAGATGACTTTAGGAATTGGAATTATTTGGGTCTTTACCTTGTTCTTTGTTAGCTAGTTCTTTCCAATGAGAATCAGTACCAACTATCTTGAATTGATTTTGGATCATACTTGAGATAGTTATGTATACTAACCTCAAAGGTCACCAAAGCTTTGCAAAGAGAAAGGGAGCTTACTAAACCAATTCCTTCAAATCCTCAAAATAACTGAGGAATAATGGTTTATCAAGCCATCAAGATACCCTCTAGATTTTCTATTGGATGGGGTTGAGATGATTCAAGTTTTGTAGCTTTAGTTCCAAGGACTTGCAAGAAAGATATCTGTTTCTAGGCATCATATCTCAGATCTTGCTAGGAACATTCTTGAGTCACTTGTTCTCACCAAAGATTCAAAAGAAGATCTTTTACAGATCATTCTTTCATTCAAGGCTATTATACTTGAATAGGCTTGACTTACTTTTGGAGTTTAACTTCATAAACTCCCAAAATTTTTTACCCTCTTACTTATCCAAATTTATTGTTCCATATAAAATTTGGATATGCATTTTATTAAGAAAAATGCATCTACTTAAGAGGATTAAGGATAGCCTTTTCTAGAGTAAATTTCATGTTCATTCTATTTACCCTTTTGTTCATACAACTAGGTGTATTAAATTGGTTCAAGGAGGTACATTTCTACACCTCATAATGAACCTAAGACCTTAATCTAAATGGTCTTATCTTTAAGGCTTATCGTGATGTTTCCTATCGGATCTTGAGCCTATTTTCTCTCTGGCCATCAGAGAAAAATCTCAATGGGAGTTAGTTCTCACTGTCCCATACCAGTGAGTTCTTTCTCCAATCCGTAGAACGACATCCTTAACCTTTCCACATTCTTTGCCCTTATCTTTTCAATGATCCTGAATTCCATCTTGGAACTCCTTGGCATCATTTTCATGAGAGCAAAGACTAAGGTTTCTAATGTCAATTAATTCAAAGGTCTATTTAGGTTGACCTTTGAACTTTACTTGGTATCGAACTATATAAAAGGGTTTGATCTTTTTGACCAATGTATGCCTCTTGGATTATCCAACTATAAAGGATTGGATATATTTGACCAAGTTAGGTCACTTGGCTTTCTCAAAATTCCTCTAGCTAATTTAACATGAGATAAGATCAAGTCTTTTCTCCTTTAGATCCCTTTTTCAATGATATTTACCCATGGGATATTCTTGGGATCTTCAACTCATACCTTCACGAGTTGATATCTTTGCTTAAGTCTTCAACATCATATTGATGTTCTTCAAACCATTAACTATTCTCCTTTTAGGGATCAACGATTATATGTCACCCTTTTGACTTAAGCAAGTTGATATGCTTATCGATCCAAACTTTGGATCCATCTTTATCCATTCTCAAATGCCCTACTCTGATTATGGTTCAAATCTTTGGCTAGCTTACCTTAATTTACTTGCCAAATTGGAATTCTTTAATGAATTCCCTTCTTACCTATCTAGTTCTTATTTTGTTTGAGATTTAACTCAAACACACTTAGGTACTTGGACATCCAATGTACTCCTTAACTTTCATGAAAGAGTTAAGGAATATCTTTTACTTAGAAGTATCATATTGATGATACCTTAGTTCCCCCCTTTAAAGCGTTTTCGTCCTCGAAAACTGCAAGAACTTGATGTTCTTTTAATTTTCTATCCAAATGGGAGGTTTGTTTATGCTAAATCCTTGATTGAAAAAGCTCTCCAATATCCTTGAGCTTAAGCTTCCATTATCCTTAAGTTTAGCGTCCCATACCACTGAACCCACTTAAGTGACATTGTAAGCCTAGATGTCCCATACCATCCGATTTATAATCCCACCTTAGTGTAGCAACTTTAGCTCTTACTCAAGGATTTAACTCCATTCGTTTTAGTCTTATCAAATATAATCAACATCTTGGTAAGTTACATTCTTACAGAGTCTTGATTTGTTATTTGAAAAGATGTTGATCTTTCATTGAACTATTTCCTTGATTAGATGCAATCAAAGTTATCTTTGTTTATCTCATTTGATAATAGAGCTAGTATTCTCATACAAGATATCATCTATTGACATAAGTAGGCATCTGTATCAAAGGATATAGTCAATCATAAGCTTTGCTAAATGATTACCTTGTTAACCATCTTGATAAATTGTTTCTTACTCATAGAGCACATTTTGGAGTAGAGTTCTTAAGGATTTCTTTCAACCCTTTAATCTTCCTCTTCTCTAGATATGCTTAATGAGTTAGAATTCTTCACTCTTGAAGCAATTTTCTCAAAGCTCCAAATGGATCCTACCGCTTGTCAATGAAGGAAGAAGCTTATTGGGGAAGAAATGAATGCTTAAAAGGGTAAAATGGTTCAACCATTTTTGTTGGAGTTAGACGTCTCCGGAAGCACGCGAACAACACAAGGAAGAAGAAGAAGCTTGAAGCACAAACACAAAATACTGAATGTATTACTAGAGAATGTACAAAGATAAGTAGCCCATTAGGGCAATAGGCGTATATACAAGCCGGGGGAAAAAACCTCCTAAAGAGGGAAAAAAGTGCCCCCGCAATCCTAGTGTGTTCACACACATCACTACCTAAATATATCAACAAATGCCCCCTAGGAGTGATGCGGTGAACAAGGAGCTGGCACTCATGTATAAGGAAGTGCCAAGCTATGTGGAAATCACTCCACAAAAGGAAGTAAGCCCAAAGCTTTGCGGAAAGCTTCAAACTTCTCCCTAGGTAGAGCCTTCGTGAAAAGGTCTGCAATGTTCTCCTGCGTGGGCACATATGCCAAGCTGATCTCCCCAGCAGAGAACCTCTCCCTGACATAGTGATAATGCACCTCAATGTGCTTAGTGCGAGCATGGAACACAGGGTTCCTCACAAATGTCAATGTGCTCTGACTGTTAGTGAAGATGGTGGTGGCAGAAGACTGACCAACACCCAAATCAGCCATAAGGGGTCTGAGCCACACACACTCAACAGTAGCTGTGAAAGCTGCCCTATACTCAGCCTCACAACTGGAAGTGGCCACAGTAGGTGCTTCTTGCTCAACCAAGATATACATGAGCTACCAAGCATGAAGCAAAAGCCACTAGTGGACACAGGAGTGTCATAGCAACTTGCCCAATCAGAGTCAGAAAAAGCATGCAAATCTGGTGGTAGTGACCCCCCCTTGGGATAAAACAACCCAAGTAGCCGAGTACCACTCAAGTAGCGAAAGATGCGCTTAACCGCTTGCCAATGCTTGACTCCTGGGCAATGCATAAATTTGCTCATCTATGAGACAACAAACTGAATATCTAGCCGAGTAATGCATAAGTAAATCAAGCATCCAACAGCCTGCTGATAGAGAACAGCATCAAATGCATCTCCAGCGTCATGAAGACTCAATCGTAAACCTGTCTCCATAAGAATGGCAATAGGCTTACAGTCTTCAAGGCCAAAATGCTACAATAATGTGTCAATATATTTCATTTGACACAAAGCCATTCCACCATCAACTTGCATAAACTGAATGCCCAAATAGTGATGCAAATGCCCCAAATCATACATCTCAAATGAGGCATGCAAATCAGCCTTGAAATCAGCAATATGCTTTTCAATAGGACCAGTGAGCAACATGTCATCAACATAGACAACAATGATCAGAAGCACATCATTAGCACGCTTAACATATACGTGCTTTCAGTTGGACTGTTCTCAAAACCATGTGCAACCAGATAGGCATGTATCTTCTCATACCAAGCACGTGGTGCTTGCTTTAAACCATATAATGCCTTCTTTAATCTGCACACCTGGTTTTCATGCCCTTTCTGCACAAAGCCACGGGGCTGAAATACATACACTTCTTCATGCAAGTCACCATTCAGAAATGCTGTTTTAATGTCCAACTGATGTACATTCCAACCATCATGGGCTGCAAGTGCACAAATGCTCCGAACAGTAGTCATACGACATGTAGGTGCAAAGGTCTCATCAAAATCAATGCCTTGTTCCTGCGCATAACCCTTTGCAACAAGCCTAGCCTTATACCTGTCAACTATACCATCAGGTTTACGCTTCAACTTGTATACCCACTTAGTGCCAATAGCCTTCTTGCGAGGAGGCAAGTCACATAAAGACCATGTACCATTCTTCATTATAGCATCATATTCAGATTGCATAGCAGCCATCCAATTTTTTGAATTCTATGCTTCATCAAAAGAAATAGGCTCATTCTCATCACAGAGACTAGACGCAGCCATAGCATAGCATTCTGATGCAAAGGAGACACTATGAGAGCCTGAATGAGTACGATATGACAAAGGTGCATCTAATTTGCTGTCACGCAAAGTCTGCACCAGCCATTTTCGCATAGTTTTTGCCTGCTCAATATCAGCTCTCTCATCAACAAGTGCATCATGTAAATCTACATCAGAAATGGAATTATCTGTATCATCATATGAAACCTACAAAGGCTGAGAAGTTGCCTCATTAGGACCAGCACTAGACTATCCACCTGTAAAAAGAGGCATCAAAGTATCATACATGTCTTTGGAGCTAACAGATGTCTCCTTAGTACATGAAAGCAATGGCTGAATAGCATCTTCCACAAATACAACATCACAGCTAACCAGAATGCGTTTAGTCTGCGGATGATACAGACGATAGCCTTTACTTTGAGAACTGTATCCAACAAAAATACATTTTACTACTTTATCATCCAATTTTCTGCGATGTTGTTCAGGCACTAATGAATATGCCAAACAACCAAAAACACGCAGATGAGCAATAGATGGCTTGCGGTCATGCCAAGCCTCATATGGAGTGATAGACTGCAGCGCTTTAGTGGGACACCTGTTCAGTACATATGTTGCACACATGACAACATCAAGCCAGAAACTATGAGGTAAAGCCTGACTCTTGACCATACACCTCGCCATCTCCATGAGAGACCTGTTCTTCCGTTCAGCAACTCCATTCTGTTGAGGTGTATACGGCACTGTACACTGGTGTTTTATCCCACGTTCAGCCAGAAATGCATTAAAATCAGAAGACATATATTCCCCCCTTGATCAGAACGGAGGGTGCCCATTTTACATGCTGACAGATTTTCAACCAAAACCAAAAACTATTTAAAGCACATGAACACTTCGGACTTTGCTTTGAGTGGATATACCCATGCATGCCTGGAAAAATCATCAATGAAAGTCACGAAGTAAAGGTAATTTCCAAAAGAGGGTGTCTGCATAGGACCATAGACATCACTATGTACAAGCTGCAATTTCTGTGTAGCCCGAACTGAATCATCTTTTGGAAAGGAGGAACGCTGTATTTTGCCCAAAATACAACCTTCACAAACATGTTTTCCAGGTGCCTCAAGTTTGGGCAAAGAGAACACCATTCAGATTTCTGTAGGCGTAGCAAACTAGCAAAATTCACATGACCAACGCGTGCATGCCAAAGCTTTGCATCTGACATAGCCTGAGAATCATTTACTACACATGCCAAATCATTTTCAGATCTTTCATAGTCTATGAGCTTATACAGCCCACGACATAAAATTCCAGAAGCGATAATCACATCGCCATTTGACAGATCATGAACTGTACACCTGTCATCAACAAATTTCACAACCAAGCCAATCTTGGCTAATGCAGAAACTGATACAAGTTCTTTTTGATACCTGGCACAAATAAAGCATCTGATAAAGTGAAAGAACTACCATCAGCTGTAGTCAAAATGATCTTACCAACTCCCATAACAGGATAAGAGGAGTTGTTGGCGCATGTAACAGTATTCCCTATAGGGGCAGGCTCGAGTGAAGAGAAGAAACTACGCTGCGAGGTAATATGTTTGGTCGCTCCACTGTCAAAATACCAAACATCTGAGTCTACTGCAGACATGCACTGCTCATGAGAAGATGGGTCAAAACTGGAGACAATAGTAAACGCCCATTCTTCTTCCTGCACAAGATTTGCAGACTCTGTTTTTGGTGTAGAGGCCTCTGCAACAACCATTCCAGCCTCTTTCTTCTTTGCCTCTTTAGCAGCCAGTTTTGGACACTTCTTTATGATATGATCATTCCCTTTACAGTACTTACAAAACAATTTTTGCTTTTCTGATTTCTTCTCATCTTTATCTTCCTTCTTCGAATATGCAGAATTAGCACATTTCTGCTTACTACTTGAAGAACTCCATTTTCCTTTGCCCTTCTGGCTAGCCAGGAAAGCTTGATCTGCAACTCACATAATGGACATGTTCTGCCTGGACTGATCTTCCTGCAGCAGAACAGAGTCTAACTCCTCAAATGATAAGGCATTTGGATTGCCTTTCATCATCAAACGAAGAGTAGAAGTAAAACTTTGATGTGAATCAGGAAGACCATTCAGAACGGTCTGCACAAGTGAGCTATCTGGTATAACCTCATCAGCAGAAATCAACTGTTCCTTCAAGTCTTTGATCTTCGTTAGGAAACTATCCATAGAATCACCTTCATTCTTGTGCTCACTCTCCAACTGTTTTCGGAGGTAAGCAACACGAGGCTCATTCCTAGCTTGGTACAATGTGGTAAGTGTATCCGAAGCATCCTTAGCTGTTCTGCAAGAGCGAATATGAGGAATAATGGCACGTTTGACAGACAAAGATATCAATGCATGTGCCTGGGCATCTCTGCCATCCCAACAAATCTTCTCTGCAGTAGGTGCAACAGAAATAGAAGCACGAACAGGAATCTGCACAATATCATCTTCTACACCATCTTCATCAGCTCCAGCACCTGTATTCGTAGTACCTGTTGTTACAGGTGTAACAGGACGTCTTTCAACACCCTGCACAATGTTCCACAGTCCTTTTGCAACCAATACATGTCGCATCATATAAGCCCATAATGGGTAGTTGGTACCATCCAACTTATCCTCAACAGCCAACATACGGAATACATCACTGCTTTCAGCCATGGCCGGTGACTAAAATACCTTGATGTAGAAAATTGATTGTATCTCAAAAAGTTGAACAGAACTGCCCAAACGAGTTCTACTAAACTTGTAGCAGACTTCAAGATGCTTATACTGGCGAACAGAAACAGGTATATACCTTTGGCACAAAAAGACGAAATAGCCTGCACAAGCACTACGATAGTGCGTTTGGAGGCCGAAACGAGCTCAGATCGCAATTTCGGCACCACAGAGCGAAGATGTTTTGATCTCTGAAACACCCTGAGTATGCTCACCAAATTTCCTACGAATCTGAGACTGCAAACGGAGGAGTGTCGACGGTGCCCTAGATGAAGCGACGACCTGCTCTGATACCAATTGTTGGAGTTAGACGTCTGCGGAAGCACGCGAACAGCACAAGGAAGAAGAAGAAGCTTGGAGCACAAACACACAATACTGAATGTATTACTAGAGAATGTACAAAGATAAGTAGCCCATTAGGGCAATAGGCATATATAGAAGCTGGGGGAAAAAACCTCCTAAAGAGGGAAAAAAGTGCCCCGGCAGTCCTAGTGTGTTCACACACATCACTACCTAAATATATCAACAATTTTTCCCCTATTATGTCATTTGAGGACATTCTCTTCCCCCTTTTAGTGTGATCATTGCCCTCAATGATCAGATGTTGAAGTTCCTATGAACTTCTTAACATCATTCCCAATGAAAAATTATCCCATGTCTGTAGGGTCTCATATAATCTTCTAGTTTCTCCTTTGGATTTTTCAATCCAAGTTTTTATTACTACCATTTATGGTTTAATAAGAAGAGAAACTTGTTAGATTTGAAGCTTTAAGTGCTTAGCCTTGCTGATCAGGCATGCTATGGGTATTATGGAACTTGGGGGTCCATAAGTAGGACTCGAAGTTCAAAGTTCCTCTTCCTAAGTTGAATTTTGTTGGCTTTTGAATTTAAGCCAGCATATAAAAAGCATAAAAGTTAATGGGCATAATCTCAGCACACCATTAAACTTTTATGCTTTTGACTTCATATGAAGAAGTCATTTTTTTATCTCAAAACTTTAAACTTACAATACTTGATTTCTCTCTCATGTCCCATGAACCCATCCATATGTGATTCAATCAGTGCATCATAGTGTATACCAAAAACATTCTCATCTTTTCTTGAAGATGTTTAGCATGCATAAGGTCCAAAAATTGAACCCCTCTTTAAAGCATGCATGGAATTCACATATAGAACTCCATTTAAGTGCAAAAGATCTATATTGATTGCATGCTTCCATTTGAGTTCATGCCATGCTAGTTGAATATTCCATGTCAATTTTTCAACAACCTTCATTTGGGGATCCCATTCTATGCTAATGATGAAGGTTTGTCTATTCTTCTATGCTTTAAATGTAGCACTCCAATAAGTAAATTCATGCATCATTTTGAGTGCATGGGGATCTCACGTATTTCATTTAAAATGCATTCTTTCATGCATTTTTCTAGCATGGCAAACAAATATGAAAATAACACTTACCTCGGACATCAAAGCTACGTCCTTCCTTTGATCCCTTGTATACTGAGGCTTCCCTTTTGGGATACTTCCTACTTGAGGTTGCAAGCTTGGTTCGTCATGAAATCCCAACCTTCAGTATCCTTCATTTGAAATCTGTTGGGTTACGCCCACACAAGTTCGGACCTTGCAGCTGACGCCTCTCCAAACTACAATTCACATGGTGTAACCATGAGATTTTCAAGTTGGGCTCTTTTCGGTTCACTTGCCGCTACTAGGGAAATCCTTGTTAGTTTCTTTTCCTCTGCTTAATGATATGCTTAAACTCAATATTTAACCTTAAGAGAACTAGGAAGGTTCGCACATGTATGCTAACACATGTATGCTAACACATATATGAAATGGATTTATATTTGTTGCATCATATATGAGATGAATTCAATGCATATTAGTGTACAAATCCTATAATACTTATTTTCATGTTTCGAGACAAATAAATTCCCTTCTTTCTATTTCATGTTTTGTTCATACTTAGAATGCATGAAATCTTTTGCTTGCATATCTCATACATATATGCTAATGCAACTATATGCAATGAGAATAATTTAAATCGAAAAGTCCTGAGTTCAAAACTTGAAAATAATGAGGAAAACTATATAAAATGAATAGAATACTTCCCCATATTTTTTCGATGCTTCACATAGAACTCCATGCTTGAAAAAAAATGGATCTCAAAGCATTGCTCATGAGTGTGTAAGATGACCATCTTCAAAATATAGCAAATGGGGCCAAGCAGGGGACTACAGAGTGGCTGCTATGTGCATGAGCTGTCGAACGTATACAATCCCATATTCAAAGTAAGTCGTCACGTCTTCCACTATATAATGAGGAGTTCACGGTTCTTTCTTCCAACTACGAGCTGAGGTCTGCGCTTTGCCTCTCTCTTGGTCATGCAGAATGCACGTGAGCGCACTGCTGTCCTTCATGTACATCGATTTGAGGCACTGCTGGTTATCACGTGCGAATGCATCCTGCTCTTGGATGATCAAATGTCCGAGCGTTGGTAAGGATAGCTCCGCTTAGTGGGGGGTCATATGGACATAGTTTTTCTCTCTAAAACAAAGGTCTAAGCAGACAGCGTCGACGGCCAGCCCCGAATTCGTCTCACGGATGGTCAGAGTAATCACCGAAGGAGTCTCACTTAAATCAAGAAAGAAGTGACCTGGCTCTTGATACCAATGTTGTGAAATTGAATTCCACAAAACAACTAAACTATGAAAGAATCAATCAACTAGCAATACCACTAGAGAAGAGAGAGCACGTCTCCACCCATCCAACTCCACCCATATATATACCTCTAGCCCAAGGGGGTGCATGTCCTTGAGATTGGCCAAGTGTCCAGCCAAGTGTCCCTCATGTGGACACTTTCCCAAGGGTGATCACATTCCTTCTAATTTCCCAAGGTCTATAACATGCCTTCTAAATCAAATGAGGATTCTTCTCTCACGTACACACAAGGTGGCTCTTAGAGAAGCTTCTCCCAAGACTAAGGTTCCCACACCTTAGGATAAATCAAGCCTAAGGTTCTACCCACTCAATTGGGAGCTCATATGAATAAATACCTCAAGGGTTAAAACCAAGGGTTTCACCCAAAGGTTCAAGGCATGTTCCAAGGGTAATTCAAGGGTTAGACCAAAGCAAACATACATCATATTCTAACCTTTCGAATCCATATGTTTAACCCTCTGAACCCATGAATTATACAACATCCCCCCCCCCTTGTATATACACCTATAGCCCTAATGGCTTACCTATCTTTGTACATTCTAATGATAATACATTCTGTATTGTGTGTTGTACTCCAAGCTTCTTCTTCTTCCTTGTGCTGTTCACGTGCTTCCATAGACCTCTAACTCCAACACTTGGTATCAGAGCAGGTTGCCGCTTCATCTAGGGCATCGTCTACACCTCTCCGGTCGCAGTCTCATAATCACACGAAATTTGGTGCCAAAATCACGATATGAGATCGTTTCGGCCTCCGAATGCACTATCGTAGCGCTTGTATAGGCTATTTTGTCTTTTTGTGCCAAAGATATGTATAGGTTTCGGTTTGCCAATATAAGCATCCCAAAGTCTGCTACAGGTCTAGTCGAACTTATTTGGGTAAAAAAGGGCAAAGGAAAATGGAGCTCTTCTGCTAGTAAGCAGAAATCTACTAATTCTTCACAATTGGAGAATGAAGACAAAGATGAGAAGAAATCAGAAAAAAAGAAATTGTTTTGCAAATATTGTAAAGCAAATGATCATGTCATTAAGAGCTGTTCAAAATTGGCTGCTAAAGAGGCAAAGAAGAAAGAGGCCGGAATGGTTGTTGCAGAGGCCTCTACATCGAAAACAGAGTCCGTTAATCTTGTACAGGATGAAGAATGGGCGTTACTACTATTCACAGTTTTGACTCATCTTCTCATGAGTAGTGCATGCCTACAGTAGACTCAGATGTTTGTACTTTGATAGTGGGGCGACCAAACATATTATCTTGAGGTGCAGTTTCTTCTCTTCAGTCGAGCCTGCCCTTATAGAGAATATTGTTACATGCACCAACAAATCCTCTTATCCTGTTATGGGATTTGGTGGGATCATTCTGACTACTACTTATGGTAGGTCTTTTACATTGTCAGATGCTTTATTTGTGCCAAGGATCAAGAAGAATCTGTTATCAATTTTGGTGTTAGCCAAGATTGGTTTGGTTGTGAAATTTATTGATGACAGATGTACAATTCATGATCTGTCAAATGGCAATGTGATTATTTCTTGTGGCATTTTATCTCATGGGCTGTATAAGCTCATAGATTATGAAAAATTTGTGAATGATTCAGCATGTGCAGTACATGATTCTCAGGCAATGTTAGATGCAAAGCTTTGGCATGCATGCTTTGGTCATCTGAATTTTGCTAGTTTTCTACGCTTGCAGAAATCTGAAATGGTGTCCTCTTTGCCCAAACTTGAGGCACCCAATAAACATGTTTGTGAAGGTTGTATTTTGGGAAAACTTTAGTGTTCTTCCTTCCCAAAAGATGGTTCAGTTTGGGCTACTTAGAAATTGCAGCTTGTACATAGTGATGTCTATGGTCCTATGCATACACATTCTTTTGGAAACAATCTTTACTTTGTGACTTTCATTGTTAATTTTTCAAGGCATGCATGGGTATATCCACTCAAAGCAAAGTCCGAAGTGTTCATGTGCTTCAAATAGTTTTTGGTTTTGGCTGAAAATCTGTCAGCATGTAGAATGGGCACCCTCCATTCTAGTCAAGGGGGGGAATATATGTCTTCTGACTTTAATGCATTTTTGGCTAAACGTGGGATAAAACATCAGTCTACAGTGCCATATACACCTCAACACAATGGAGTTGTTGAATGGAAGAACAGGTCACTCATAGAGATGGTGAGGTGTATGGTCAAGAGTCAGGCTTTACCACATAGTTTTTGGCTTGAGGCTATCATGTGTGCAACATATGTACTTAATAGGTGTCCCACTAAAGCATTGCAGTCTATCACTCCATATGAGGTTTGGCATGGTCGCAAGACATTTGTTGCTCATCTGTGTGTTTTTGGTTGTCTTGCATATGCATTAGTGTCTAAACAACATTGCAAGAAGTTGGATGATAAAGCAATAAAATGTATTTTTGTTGGGTACAGTTCTGAAAGCAAAGGCGATCGTCTATATCATCCACATACTAAAAACATTTTGATTAGTCATGATGTTGTTTTTGTGGAAGATGTTATTCAGCCTTTACTTTCATGTACGAAGGAGACATTTGTTAGCACCAAAGACATGTATGATACTTTGTTGCCTCTTTTTATGCATGGATAGTCTAGTGCTGGTCCTAATGAGGCAACTTCTCAGCCATTGCAAGTTTCATGTGATGATGTAGATCATTCCATTTCTGATGCACATTTGCATGATGCACTTGTTGATGAGAGAGCTGATATTGAGGAGGCAAAAACTATGCCAAAATGGCTAGTGTAGACTTTGCATGACAACAAATTAGATGCATCTCTGTCATATCGTACTCGTTCAAGCTCTCATAGTGCCTCTTTTGCATCAGATTGCTATGCTATGGCTGCATCTAGTCTATGTGATGAGACTGAACCAGTTTCATTTGATGAAGCACAAAAGTCTTAACATTGGATGGCTGCAATGCAATCTAAATACGATGCTATCATGAAAATTGGTACCTGGTCTTTATGTGACTTGCCTCTTGGCAAGAAGGCCATTGGCACTAAGTGGGTATACAAGCTGAAGCATAAACCTGATGGAATAATTGATAGGTATAAGGCTAAGCTTGTTGGAAAGGGTTATGTGTAGGAAAGAGGCATTGATTTTGATGATACCATTGCTCCTACTTACCAAATGACTACTGTTCATAGCATCTGTGCACTTGCAGCTCATCATGGTTGGAATGTACATCAGTTGCACATTAAAACAACATTTTTGAATGGTGATTTGCATGAAGAAGTGTATGTTTTTTAGCCGTGTGGCTTTGTGCAAAAAGGGCATGAAAACCAAGTATGCAAGTTAAAGAAGGCATTATATGGTTTATAGCAAGCACCACATGCTTGGTATGAAAAAATACATGCCTATCTGATTACACATCGTTTTGAGAACAATCCAATTGAAAGCACCTTATATGTTAAGTGTGATAATAGTGTACTTCTAACCATTGTTGTGTATGTTGATGACATGCTTCTCGCTAGTCCTCATGAAAAGCATATTGCTGATTTTAAGGATGATTTGCATGCCTCATTTGAGATGTCTAATTTGGGGCATTTGCATCATTATTTGGGCATTCAATTTATGCAAGTTGACAGTGGAATGGCTTTGTGTCAAAAGAAATATATTGACACATTATTTTTGCATTTTGGACTTGAAGACTATAAGCCTATTGCCACTCCTATGGAGACAGGTTTACGATTGAGGCTTCATGATGCTCGAGATGCATTTGATGTTGTTCTCTATCAGCAGGCTGTTGGATGCTTGATTTACTTATGCATTACTCGGCTAGATATTCAGTTTGCTATCTCACATATGAGCAGGTTTATGCATTGCCCAGGAGTCAAGCATTGGCAGGCAGTTAAGCACATCTTTAGCTACTTGAGTGGTACCCAGCTACTTGGATTGTTTTATCCGAAGGGGGGATCACTACTGCCAGATTTGCGTACTTTTTCTAATGTTTACTTTACAGTATTAGACTGTGAAAGTGCAGAGGAGTTTTGGAAGAAGTTGTGCAATACATATGAAAAAGAGATGGCATCAAAAAAAGAGTATTTAATGAGAAAGTTATATGGCCTTCACATGAAGGACAGAGATAGTGTTGTTGCTCATCTAAATGAGTTTGGTTCTATATTCTCCTAGTTACAGGCTCAAAAAATGGATATGGATAATGAAATGAAAGTAGTCTTGTTGTTATGCACCTTGCCATCATCATGGGATATGTTTTGCCAAGCTATTAGCAATAGTGCACCTAGTGGTAAACTAGTCTATGATGAAATATGTGGAGCGCTCTTGAGTGAGGAGATTCATAGAAAATCTATGATTGGCACTCAGAGTGGAGATGCATATAACGTTCATGATTCTTACCAAGGAAAGAATCAGCAACATGGCAAGAGCAAGAACAACAAAAAGAATAGTCAACAGAATAAGAGTAGAAGTAAATCAAGGAAGAGGGATATTGAATGCCATTATTGTCATAAGAAAGGACACATGAAGAAAGACTATTATGCATTAAAGAATGCTAAAGGTAAAGGACAAAATGTTGATGGGCATGTTAAAGAGTTAGCTGCACCATCTGCTTCGGCTGTGAAGATTGAAGAAATTAATGCTATTTGTGATGATGTCGATGCATTGACACTTGATAGTACTGTGCCAATTGAGGCTTTGATCATTGATTCTCTTTCCCACACATGGCTGCTAGATTCTGGTGCTTCTTTCCATGTGAAACCACATAGAGAATGACTCTCTAATTATGCAGCAAAGTCTCTTGGTATCGTGAAACTTGGTGACTCTTACCAGTGTGATGTTGTGGGGATTGGAGATGTGGTTGTGCAGTTCATTGATGGTTCAAAATTTACTATGCATAGTGTACAACATGTACCTAAGTTATCATGCAGATTGATGTCAGTTGGTCAACTTGATGACCTTGGTTACAAGATGGTCTTATATGCTCAGTCCTTTTGCATATCAACGGGCAATATGGTTATTGCAAAAGGAAGCAAAGTTGGATCACTTTATCCTTTATTTGTATAATAGAAAGAACACTTGTTAGCTGTTATTGAACAACCTATGGCTTGTATTTGGCATGGTTGTTTGGGCCTTACATCTTATAGTGGAACGGAAAATCTTTCTTGTTCTGGATACTTACATGTGTTATCTTTCTTCGATTTTTCATTTTGTGAGCATTGTCAATATGGAAAGCAAACCAGAAATGTGCATAGAATGCACATTGACTCATCAATTCAACCTTTAGATACCATTCATACAAATGTGTATGGTCCTATGCCCACAAGTTCATTAGGTGGTTCTCTTTACTTTGTCACTTTCATAGATGATGCTACTAGAAAAGTTTGGGTATATCCTATCAAATCAAAGGATGAGGTATTCCCTACTTTAAAAAATAGCTTGCTTGAGTTGAGACTGAAAAAGGAAGTAAACTCAAAGCTTTACATTCACATAATGGGGGTGAGTATACCTCACATGAATTTGGCCTTTTTTGCCAGTCTAGAGGAATTCGTAGAGAGTTTACAACTCCTTATACCCTAATATAGAATGGTGTAGCTAAAAGGGTGAATAGAACTATTTAGGATAGAGTAGTCTCTATGTTGCATCATGCAAAACTTTCACAAGGCTTTTGGGCAGAAGCAATATTGACTGTAGTTCATGTGATTAACCTTTCACCTAGTACTGCCAAAGTTCTAAAAGTGGCACATGATTTATGGATAGGGAATCCACCATATTATGATCATCTTCAAGTTTTTGGGTGTGAAGCATATGTTCATATACCCAATAATGTTAGACAAAAGTTGGACCATAAGTCAAAGAAATAAATTTTTCTTGGATATGGTCGAGAAGGAAAATTTGGATATCGCTTATGGGATCCTGAAACACGGTCAGTGATCAGAAGTAGTGATGTCATTTTCAATCATTCTAAGATGCATAAGCAGCCCATTAAGGAGATTGAAGTGAGAAGAGTGTTGTTTGAGGATATTAGTTTTGTTTGGATTGTAGTTGATCGATTGACTAAACTTTCTTAGTTTATTCTAGTCAAGACTAGTTATAAAACTCCAAAACTTGCAAAAATATTTGTAAATCAACTTTACAGAATCTATGGTCTTCCAGCACACATAGTTTATGATAGAGATGCTCGATTTACAAGTCATTTTTGGCAAGAAGTCTTTAGTAGACTTGAAACTAAACTAAGTTTAAGTACAGCTGAACATCCCCAGACAGATGGACAGATAGAGAAAGTCAATTAGATCTTGGAAGACATACTCAAAGATTATGTCACTTCTAATAGACTGATTGGGAAGACTATCTTCCTTTAGCTGAGTTTGCCTATAATAGTGCTAAGAATTCATCAGTTGAATTTAGTCCATTCATGTTGATGTATGGGTTCCAGCCTAGGTCTTAGTAAAATGGAAGGATGGAACTGAAGAAGACTCAACATGGAAAAAAGTTTCCACAATCCAATGAATTTTTCCAACTTTTCAGTTTTAAGTTGGTCCCAATAAAGAAGCTTTTCTACTTTCAAGTCTTAAGTGGATAAACCAATCAAAGGAGAGCATGTTCTTCAAGTTTTAGAACATGATACCTTTTTCTACTTTCAAGTTCTAAGTGGATGAAGTGATCCAATGAATGCATGTTCTTCAAGTTTTAGAATATGAGGCTCGAGGGTTTCCTATAGTATATAGGTCTAATTTTTGAGGACAGGATATTTTCCAAGGGGAGATGAAGGTAATAAAGTAATTTTATTATCTAAGGATCCGGCCAGTTCAGACGGATCTGAAATCAGACACCGTTTGGTCTCCCATATTTATGATCAAAGATCTCGAGACTAGACTTACTAGAAGGTGATTTACTCTTGGAACTAAGTGATCTACTTAGCCTAGTGGGTAAGGATCAAGGATGTGAAGGAGGAGGTCTTGGGTTCAAACCCCATGGCCTTTGAGACTTGCTTTTACACATGACTAAAGTATTCTTGTTGATGAAAAGAACCACCTTGTGATGACTTGTCCTTGAGGTTTATTGTCCATATGCATCTGATGTATGTTATGCAAGATTGCATTGAGGGGATTGTGCACTTCAAAGGTGCATAGGACAGGTTCTGTATGCCAAATCTCAACTTGTGCACCCTGTTTTGCACAAAACATTGCATCATGGTTATGCTTCATATTTCAACATGCAAAAGAGATAATGTTGTGATACAATTTTTTATTGTTGTGCTTACAAATGCTCGCGGAGAAGCATGAAAAAAGCCACGGTCTCATTTTTAGTTCTAAGCAATATGTGCAGCTCAGATTACATTCACTAAATTCTACAAAAGAAACTAGGAGGGAAGCTTTCGTATTTTCACGAACATTTCTTCAGAGTTTTTCTATCATGCGAATACAAGATGAACTATAATCTCCTGTGTGTTAAGTAAACTCTGAAAGGTTTCGATCACTTCATTAGTAATTCGAGTTTAATCTTTGAATGTCCTAATGATCGGATGGTGTTTCAAACTGTACTCATTAAAAAATTGAGGAGATGAGAATGTACGTAGTTACAAACTATGTTGCAAAAAAAGTTTTGAATAAAGAGGTAAGTGGTGAAGTGTTTGAGGTGCAAATTGGAATTCGCACGTAACCCCAAATTTTGAGCTAGGAAGACCAATATTCACTAGGCTATTAAACTGAGTGTTGCTTCAAGTCTTGAGCTATTAATCTAGAGGAAACTCCGTTATTATTTAGAGGTGAAATATGGAAAGCCATGTTGCATGATATTTGTTTGAACCATGAATGCTATCATGAACCAAAATACAAAAACTATCATGCTACCCATTCAAATAGAACATGATAGATAAAGAGCAGATGCTAAAGTGATGGAAAAGGGAGAATGGGATGAACTGAAGGATAAAAGGTGAGGGGAGAGGTTGAATGTATGCGGGTTGGGTAAAGGTGCATGGAATACTAAAAGAAAGAGAAAGAGTGAAAGTGGAAAAGAGAGCAAAAGAGAGTGAGAAAGTGTGAGAAAAGGATTGGTGTGTGTGTGGATTAGAGAAAGAAAGAGAGAGATGGAGAAAGTGTGACAATGAGAGGGAATTGATTGAGTGAGAAAGAGAGAGAGAGAGAGAGAGAGAGAGAGAGAGAGAAGAGTCGAAGTGCATAAGAGAGTGAGGTAGAGTGGGAGTGTGTGAGTGTAGGAGTGTGTGTGTGGGAGTGGAAAAGAGAGTGTAGGTGTGAGTGAAAGGGGGTGTGGAAAAGAGTATGAGTGGGTGAAAGAGTGTGTGCGAGAGTGCATGTGCGAGTGTATGAGCATGTGTGAGTGTATGTGCATGTAAGAGAGTGTGAAAGTGAGGGAGAGTAAGTGTGTGTAGGACACAGAGAGGAAGTGGGAAAGAGTGAGTAAAAGAGCGTGTGGAAGTAAATAGGGAAAGGAGGAAGAGGGTAGGCAGAGGGAAGAAAGGGGAAGGGAGAAAGAAAGAAAAAGAGAGAAAGAAGAAAAAAAGAGAAGGAAAAGGGCAGATGGCTAGGGTTCAAGTCTCCCCTAGGAAAAATTCTCCAAGATGGGTGCCTCTACCTTACGAGGTCGGGTGTGTGTGTCTTTCCAATTCATTGTACTCTAAAAAAAAAGGGAGAGAAAGAGGGAAGAGAAAGAAAGGGGAAAATGAAGAAGAGAGGAAGTGTAAGTGAGAGAGTGTGAGAGAAAGGAGTTAGAAATAGAGGAAGAGTAAGCGAGAGAGAGAGAGAGAGAGAGGGAGAGAGAGAGGAAAGAGGGAGATAATGAAGAGGATGAGGACAAGAGAATGTGCAAAAGTAGGTGTGTGAGCAAAGGGAGGTAAGTGTAAGGGGAAGTGGGGACGAGTGAGTGAAAGAGAGAAAGAAAGAGAAACTAAGTGGAACAAGAAAGTGTAAGGAGAGATTGAGGTCGCGAAGGTCAACCAGCCAAGTCGGATTTCTGTTAGCATACATCCTTGGATCCGTATGCCTCTTCCTCTCCCACAATTATATTGAAGTGCAATTGTGGACTTAGAGCAATATAACTTGGCAAATTCCAAGGAGTTTGGGTAAAATATAGGCATCTATCCACATCTTTCTCTTGGGCTTAGGACCCCAACATGTGCTACATTGTTTCTTAGGCATTGAGTTTATACATACAAAAATAGTTATATGGATGTCACAAAGGCAATATGCCTTCTGTATGCTGCAAAAGTATGGCATGGCTGATTGTAAGCCAATTTCTATGCCATTAGATAATAATTTCAAGTTGGATACTACATCAAGTGAAGCATTGGAAAATTCTACTATGTACAAGAAGATTGTGGGAAGTTTGATATATCTCACAATCACAAGGCCTGATCTAAACTACACTATTAGAGTTGGAAGTCAATTTATGCAAGTTCCCAGTAAGCTGCATTTAGATGTTCTGAGGCACACTCTATGTTATGTGAGTTCTACTTTGGATTATGCATTGTTTTATGAAGCTAGTTGTTGGAGTTAGACATCTACGGAAGCACGCAAACAACACAAGGAAGTAGAAGAAGCTTGGAGCACCACACACAATACTGAATGTATTACCACTAGAATGTACAAAGATAAGTAACCCCTTAGGGCAATATGCATATATACAAGCCGGGGGGAAAAAAACCTCCTAAAGAGGGAAAAAACTACCCCGACAGTCCTAGTGTGTTCACACACATCTCTACCTAAATATATCAACAAATCCCTCTTGGAAGTGATGTGGTGAACAAGGAGCTGGCACTCATGTATAAGGAAGTGCCAAGCTCTGTGAAATCAATCCATAAGGTAAGCCCAAAGCTTTGCAGAAAGCTTCAAACTTCTCCCTAGGCAGAGCCTTCGTGAAAAGGTCTGCAATGTTCTCCTGTGTGGGTACATATGCCAAGCTGATCTCTCCAGCACAGAACCTCTCCCTGACATAATGATAATGCACCTCAATGTGCTTAGTGCGAGCATGGAACACAAGGTTCCTTGCAACTTCCAATGTGCTCTAAGTGTCAGCGAAGATGGTGGTGGTAGAAGACTTACCAACACCTAAATCAGCCATAAGGCATTTGATCCACACACACTCAACAATTGCTGTGAAAGCTGCCCTATACTTAGCCTCACAATTAGAAGTGTCCACAGTAGGGTGCTTCTTACTCAGCCAAGATATGCATGAGCTATGAAGCATGAAGCAAAAACCACTAGTGGACACATGAGTGTCATAGCGACCAACCTAGTTAGAGTCAAAAAAAGCATACAAATCTGGTGGTAGTGATCCCCCCTTGGGATAAAGCAACTTAAGTAGTTGAGTACCACTCAAGTAGCGAAAGATATGCTCAACTGCCTGCCAATGCTTGACACCTGGCCAATGCATAAACCTGCTTGTTTGTGAGACACCAAACTAAATATTTGGTCGAGTAATGCATAAGTAAATCAAGCATCCAATAGCCTGCTGATAGAGAACAACATCAAATGCATCTCCAGCATCATGAAGAGTCAATCGTAAACCTGCCTCCATAGGAGTGGCAATAGGTTTACAGTCTTCAAGGCCAAAATGCTGCAATAATGTGTTAATATATTTCATTTCACACAAAGCTATTCCGCCATCAACTTGCATAAACTCAATGCCCAAATAATGATGCAAATGCCCCAAATCAGACATCTCAAATGAGGCATGCAAATCAGCCTTGAAATCAGCAATATGCTTCTCATGAGGACTAGTGAGAAGCATGTCATCAACATACACAACAATGATCAGAACTAGATCATTAGCATGCTTAACATATAAGGTTCTTTCAATTGGACTGTTCTCAAAACCATGTGCAATTAGATAGGCATGTATGTTTTCATACCAAGCACTTAGTGCTTGCTTTAAACCATATAATGCCTTCTTTAACCTACACACCTATTTTTCATGCCATTTCTACACAAAGTCACAGGTCTGAAAACATACACTTCTTCATGCAAGTCACCATTCAAAAATGTTGCTTTAATGTCCAACTGATGTACATTCCAACGAAGATGAGCTGCAAGTGCACAGATTCTATGAATAGTATTCATTCGGCATGTAGGGGCAAGAGTTTCATCAAAATCAATGCCTCTTTCCTGTGCATAACCCTTGGCAACAAGCCTAACCTTATACCTATCAACTATTCCATCAGGATTATGCTTCAGCTTGTATAGCCACTTAGTGCCAATGGCCATCTTGCCAGGAGGCAAGTCACATAAAGACCAGGTACCATTTTTCATGATTGCATCATATTCAAATTGCATTGCAACCATCCAATGTTCAAAATTTTGTGCTTCATAATCAAAATAGGCTCAGTCTCATTTTACTTGCTTTTTCAAAAATATTAAGATCTTTGTAAGTATGTCCCAAGATGGGAACTCATAGTGTAAACGATCATGTTGTCTTTAAGGTCACAAGTAGAAAATAGATCATTTCAATCATTTATTCGATGCTTATCCTTATGGATCTTTAATTGGATCTCAAACCTTAAAGGTTTTCTTGATCCTTCTAGAATTCTCTCTTTTTATATTTTGGATCTATTTAAGATGTCCTATGTTTACATCATAACTAGATCTTTCTTATTCTTCACTTTACTTGAACTATCAAGCATCCAAAAGGTGATCTTTCTCACCATTCTTTCAAGTGTGGCCTAAGATCATCTTTATGTTCCTTGAGTTCCAAGTCATAACTTTCAGATGAAGTTTTTAGAGCTTCAACCTTTGGAGTTTACCTTCAAACTCCAAGAAGCTTATCTTTTTCTTCATTTCTAACTCTCTATGAGAGATAGATCCTTTAGTATCTTGTTGGAAGAATCCTTCTTCCCTTTAAGAAGATCATTTGAGAGGATGTCTATTATCTTCTTATTGTATCCATTGGATCATGAGTCCCCTTTTCTTCTAGCCATCAAGAAAAATGTACTCAACGGGATTCAATACCCACCATCCCATACCATTGGGTACTTCATCCAATCCACGTAACTTTACTTTCACACCTTCTCTTTCCTTTATGATGCTTTCTATGTACTATGGTACAAATTATGAGAGCATGGACTAAGGTGCTTGGATACACCACAACTAATCTTAGTTTTAAAGAATATTTGGTTAACTGTTTAATGTGATGTGATTGATCTTTTCAAACTTAAAGTTTGACTTGATCTTTGCCCTAGTTGGGTCTTTTGGCCTTTCTTCTTTAGCCAAAATAAGAGATAAGGCTAAGTCTTTCTTGAATAGATCACTTCATGTTCAATCCTTTACCCATGGGTTTTACTTGGGGATCTAACTTTCATGCTTCATATAAGAAACCATTTTCCTTAGGCCTCAACTATTGGAATCCACAAAATGTTTTGTTATCCCATGAAGCATCAAAAAGCCTTCGTATCCAACTTTTTTACCTAACCCACTTAGGATTTGTACAATCCTTATGGTGTATGAAAGTCTTCTCTTGCATTGGGGTTCTTTGAGAACTCCCAATCCTTTAGAAATTCATCTAGGTTGGAAGAAATAATGAAAGAAGTATGAAGCCCTATCATATGAGGAAGTACTTCAAATTTATCTATTTCTTGCATATCTTTTACCTTGCAATACCTTATTTGGTGTTTTTAAGGCATGAGATATAAGCTCTTGGGGAGTTTCTCCCCTTCTTAAGAGTTTTCATCCTCAACAACTTCCTAAAGGTATATTGAAAATTGTGCTCTTTCAAAATATTTTATTCTCATTCTTTTATTGTCCCCCTGGTTAAAAGAACTATTCAGAGCTTTTAACTTTCCTCCAAGTTTGTTGAACAAATATCGTAAAGTTTCAAGTTTGGATTACCCATAAATTCGATGTCCCATACCACCAAATCTACTTAAGTGGAAGTGTAAACCTAGATGTCCCATACCATTTGGCTTACACTTCCACTTTAGTAAAGTTAACTTTGGCTTGGATCTTTGGATCGAACCTTGTTTTAGTCTAATCAAGTAAGAGTTATTACTTCTTAGACTTGTAAGTGTCATTTTGATTGGGAAGCATAACTATTGTTCATGTCAGAATGAAATTATAACTTAACAAGTCTTAGTTGTAATTTCAACTTGACAAGAGTAGTCTCAAAAATTGACTTTTCAATTATTCCTTGATTCAGATATACTCTGAAAGATCCTTGTTATGCCACTTGATAATAGAGCTAGTTTATATCTCAACTAGATATCATCTTTTTTGACATAATGAGTAATTTGAACAAAGAATAGTTGACTTGCCAATCAAATCTTTATATTGAAGTACATGGTAATGCTATTTGAACATTTTGAATAGTCCTTTGCTTCTAGGACATCTAAAAAAGGTATTTAGAGTTTATTACAACCCTTGAATTTTAACTTCCCTTCAAGCCTTGCATTTGCTTGGAAGAAAAATGGAAAACTCTAAATAGTTCTTCAGTTCTCAAAGAACTTTCTTGAACATGAGAAACAATACTTCCATCTTCTAAAACTACATATTTTATCTTTCTTACACCATGGTATCGTGGTTTTAAGAGAGAAAATTTTGTATTATTACCTTAAAGTATATGGCCTTGTTGATCAAGCATGACATGGGTTTTATGGAACTTGGGGATCCATAAGTAGGACTCGAAGCTTAAATTTTCTCTTCCTAAGTTAAATTTTGTTGGCTTTTGGATTAAGCCAACATATAAAAACCATAAAAGTTCATGGTTATTTAGTCACATAATCTCAACATACCATTAAACACTTATGCTTTTGTCTTCATATGAAGAAGTCACTTTCCTATCTTAAATCTTAAAGTTAATTTCTATCTCATGTCCCATCAACCCTTGCATATGTGATTCAATCCATGCATACATAGTGTATGCCAAAGACCGATACATCTTTTCTTGAAGATGTTTAGCATGCATAAAGTTCGGAAATTGAACCCCTCTTTAAAGCGTGCATAGAATTCACACTTGGAACTCCATTTAATGCACAAACCTATATGCAATGCATGCTTATGATCTTCATTCTTGTTCACACCATGCTATATTGAACCTTCAATGTTCAATTTCTAATCATATTACAAAGGTGAGTCCATTTCATGCTAATGAAAAAAGATTTTTCTATTCGACTATGCATCTAATGCACCATATAATTAAACCATTTTATGCACCTTTCCATGTGCATTAGAATTTCATCCATTTATTTTGATGTGAGGCTCTTCATGCATTGCTTTAGCATGGCAAAGAATATGAAAGGACAGTTTGAATGTAACACTTACCTTTGTCATAGTTATGTCCTTCCTTTGATTGCTTGTATAGCGAGGCTTGGATATTTGGAACTTGAAATTGAAAGGTTGGGACATTCCCTTTTAGGAGAGAACTTGACCGTTTGGACACATCAAATTTGAAGCTACAAAGTTGAGCCATCTCATCTTTGATGTTGGAAGCTTGTGAAAACTTCCAATATTGCTACTTGGGCATTTTCATACTTACTTTTATGCCCAATTTAAATATTTATTCTTACCAAAACTCTAAAAATGCATAGTAGCATTAATATATATACAATCCGATTAAACTTGTATTTATCCTCACAAGCATTCTAGGAATGCCCAAGTGCATACCCACATTCTCTTTCATGGACAAGAGCTTCTTTATGTTTACCAAATACCATAAGAAATGAGTTCAAATTTCACTGAATAAATGCCATAATTATATATGAAATGATCTCTATGCCTATTCAATGCATGTTGATAGTTAACTGGATATTTTCCCAAGTCCATGATGATGAATTCAAAGATATGCAAAAGAAAAAGTACTTAGCTCTACTTAATTCTTCAAGGCTTTTGTTTGTGGAGATTGGAAACCATCGAGCCACATTCCTGCTTTGAGCTTCATGATTCTTTGATGTAGAGGACCACCATTGAACTTCTTATAAGCTCCATCTTGAAGTGCTAAGCTCTTTCCTTGATACATTGTGAAGCCTTCATGTCTTGAAGATCTCAATCTTCTCGTTTTACATGTAGGATAGTTATTCTCTTCTTGGTACCACTTACCCTCAATGTAAGTATCTTCTAAATATTAATTCATATCCTATAGTCATGATTATGAATATCTAAGGTTGGCATGTACCATTGTTGGATCTACTTGAATGATAGCCCTTTTTTCTTTCCCTCATCATACTTGATCAAAAAAACCTTTGGAGGTGGAGGTAGTTCTTGATACAGAACACGCCTCACAAGCTCTTGATTCCCTTGATTCTACCTAGTTTGACAATATTATAGTTCTCCATAATGCTACTATTGGTCTCTAAGTGGGTTTTTGCGTGCATCCCTAGAAGGATACATAGTTGTAGGTTGATACTCTTGGATCTGTCGATATTGTGGTTATTGATATTCTTGTTGAGGTTGCCTATTATATTCTACATGTTGATATTTGGGCACTCTATTCCACGTGTAAGTGGAATGATCCCCATTACAATTTTGGCATCTCCTAAGAGGCTGAGGTATTTGGCCTTAGGGTGCATTGTGTTGCTCTTTTGCTTGTTACTTCTAAAGCTTCTTTACTACCAAGTTAGCAATTCCTTCAATTGAAGATTTCATTGAACCTTTGCTCTTTTCTGATACATTCATTCAAGGTATTTATCTTACAAATGTTATAATAGTGAACACAATTGCCTATTTGTGAGTTCATCTAGGAATAGAGAGATTAACTTCTTTTTTGGTGGACCCCAAGTAGATATGGCTCAATATATTTCTTAAAGCATCTAGCTACAAACTTGCACTAATTCTTTCTTATTAAAGTTATAGATGAGTGATGTTGATTCATGCTTGGCCCCTTGTTCGGAAAATTCTCTCATAAAGTCTTCCACAAGAGCATCTAGGTTTGTGAACATCTATATCTTCAATGGTTGGTACCATGACAAATTTGTTTCCATAAGGGTTAAACCAAATGCCTCATATTGCATGAAGAAATATATGATTTCTACCACCCTTGGACTTGCTTGAATTCGTCTACAAGATCATAAGGATCAGTAGACCCGTTATAGTAATTTTCGATGCACATTGCCACTTGGGATGGTCAAAGATGGCATCTTGGGTGTTGCATTTTCTGCATAGTGTTTGTCACTTGAGGATTAACCTTCTCGCTCGATTGTCCATGGAAATAGGAACTTTCAACTCTATCTTTAAGTTTGGCATCAAAGTAAAGATGTACTTATTTTGATACACATACACAACCACTCTCTTGACAAGAGGGATTACTGCATTGTTGCTCAAAGATGGTGTGTGGAATTTGAGGTAAACCCAAATCTTCATCACTGATGCAGCCAAAACACCACTTTTCCATTCTCATTTGTATGTTCATGGTCTAGCCTAAGAATTTATACAATTCCCTATTTATCCTCATAGTGATCATTACATAACTTGACTATAGGATGTGGATCATTTATTAGGCAATTAGGCTTTTTAATTCTGACCACTTGATGATTGATGTATTCTAGGTAGATGCCTATCATATGGGCATTCGATCTTTGACATTCTAAGATCATACGATAATCTTGGCAAGATGTTCCTACCTTATCGTGATTAATTGGGTGAGTATGCATGTCTTATGACGTAGCCATGTGGATCCAACTAAGCTCAGACTCACTACTTGATGAAGAGCTGTGGGTATGATTAAGAGGTATGTGACTAATTCCCACTGAAGAAATATGACCTTTTATAGACTTTCATTGGAATAATTTTTTTCACAATCTCAAATGCATGTATAAACAGTGAGAACCAAATGAGTTACAAGCCTTTGAGAGGGGTAATGTGTGTGTGTGTGTGTGTGTATTGATTTCCAATCAGAAAGAATATGCAAAATGCTCAACAAGTTTCAAAAGCAAATATGATTCCATATTGTGACATGTTTTTTCGATGCTTACAAACTTAAAAAATCAATCAATCGATGCAACACTTATTCCCCTTTCAATGATCTTTCAAGTGAAGTAATGAAATTTCCTATTTCTTTTTACTTGATGCTTTGTGTTTACTTTGGTCACTCTTCTGGTGTATGTGTGGGTTATGAAGGATGAAAGGGAATAGGAAGAGATGATCTTGAGAGGGTTGTCTAAAAGAATTGTCTGAGATTGCATCCTCTATGGATCTTTGTGCATCAATGATGAAGTTGGGCACTTAGAAGATACACACCATGTACCCTACATGGTCTTCAATAATGAAACAAGGTAAGTCTATGATGTTCCTCAATTGACCCTTATGTGCACTAATGAGAGGGTGTATGGACAACCGAACAACCTTGCACCTTTGACAACCTATAAGGTGGTATTCCTTGGATTGGGTGAGGTGAGCTCCCCTCCCTTTCAATTTGATGTGCATTGTCTATCCAATAACTCCTGAGGCTTTATACCTTTGCTCACTTTCTTGTACAATTAAGGACGTACTTGTGATATTGTCTTAAGAGTGATTGCACCTTCAATGCTTTTTTAGTCCTAGGCAATGTGGGTAGTCCAATCAGTTAGGGCTTCAACTTAAGTAAGTGGGTTTCACTTTCAATGGAGGAGTGAAGTCCCCCTTATGCACTCCCAATATGGTCCTTTGGTTTGTTATAGCCTTTAAGGTTTGTTTGTTCGAATTCTTGGAGCGATGCACCACCTAGATTGTGTTAGAGTTGTGCACCTCTACTTGAAGGAGGCAAGGTACCTTCGACTATGTGACAGCTTCACTTGTGTGTCCCCTTGTGGATCTTCGATCCCCTTGGAGCCCCTTAGCTTCCTATGAAAGTGGTGTGCTTAATAATGATGTCCGATGCTCTTCTCTGCAATGTTCACTACCAAGCACATATGTGTGTACCCCATTTATGCGAGCATATGCATCTACCGTTGCCCTTAGCTTTTTTGATCCTACACCCTCATGTATCCACGCGAAAATGCAAATTAGTGAGCTAAGAAAGGCCACCTTATGCGTTCTTGCTTTCTTTCACCTATCGTCGATGCAATTGAAGCACTTATGAATCGTCAGAATCCCATATGTCCGATGCTTTTGAAGATTGGCCCGCTAAATTTTGGCAATCAACACATCCCCTTTTTTATCACAAGCATCATTTACTCTTTCACCACTGACTCCCCTACAGCTCCGATACTATAATCTCAACTTTAGTGAAATTTCTACCAGCTCCAATGCCTACTTTAAACTCTCTTGGAGTGCCTCTTGGGGGAAAACACACTAACGATACTTCATGGAAGACATTGACCTTCAATCGTTTCTCAATGTATCTCATGGTCACACCTACAATTCCTCCCACGTTTTGAGAGGGTTCCGCCAATGTTCTTAGGGGGTGTGCACACCCGATGCCTTGTGACTTAGTGATGTATGGTACACATAGACCATTACATGCACAATCTTCTCGAGGATTTGAGGGCATGCAGAGTCTAAACACACGTGCAATGTCACACTTCACCTTCAGTGTTTTTAAATGGGAGGATTTTTGGTTGAAGATCGACTTTCTTAAGGCCCTAGTGTTTGCTACCAATAGGATATATCACAAGAAGCGTGCATGTGTGATGCATTTGAGCACTTGTGATCAAGTATGGTGCTCTTTATGCTTCCAAAGAGGTGTACACCTACAATTAAGTGGACGTGGATAGAGATGATGATGGGAAAATGGGCAACTAGGAATTGGAGAGATTGGATGAGTTGGGATGAATGGAGAGAATCATGACATAATTGGCCACACACACTTATTCCATGAAGTTATAGAGTGCCCGTGGACCTCCATGTCTTGGTCCTTGATGATACACCCAATTGTAGAGTAACTTAGACAAAAATCCAAAAAATAAAGGAAACTAAGAACAAAAAAGAGAAAGGGTCTCAACTACCTACTTTATGCGATTTAAATTTCTAATCAACTAACACCTATGTAAACCACCTATGATCATGCAAATCTTACCCTGAGAAGTAAGAGAAATGATTGATTGTCTCTTTCATCAAGGAGATAAAGAGCATCCCTTCATGTACATTTTGATGAGAAGTAAGGGAAATGATTGATTGTCTCTTTCATCAAGGAGATAAAGAGCATCCCTTCATGTACATTTTGCTGATATTTCTGAGTGATGCACTTGCATGATCACAATATCCATCACATGATTCACCTAGGTGTGATCCACAATCTCCCTAGCAATATTGCAAAAAGTGTAAGCTCATAGTCTAAGGCATGATTTTACACTTCTAATTACTCATTTCGCAAAGAACAGACCTCAACCTAGTTGCATTCAATGGTGTATATAGACAGGATGGATGAGCATCAACTTGAGTAATAGAAGTACATCATCATGATAGCTTTAGGAAGGTTCACTCGTGATCTAGTTCGCAAAGACCACAAGTCACAAGGCCCTTATATTGATTATCCTTCCAAGATGAATGATTTTTCATGCACAAGAAGGATAGGAAGTGTGACCTAGAAGTAAGCAAGTCCATTCCTCCACAAGCCATCATGATGGTCAAGTGGATTGGAAAGAGATCACACGTGAAAACTTTCCCAATACCAAGGTAGTGTCTCCATGATGGAATTGGGTACATGCACTTCTGATGTATCCATGCCCATGCTTTCCCTATCTAGTGGAGCTTCTTCCACCCATGATCAAGTGGTACATGCACTCCTGATCTAATAACATGGCTGAATAAAAAAATAGCACATATCTCTCTTGTTAATCATCTATTTTGTGTGTGTTATGGTTCATTTTGAAGATCTCAAATAATGCTACAATTTGTAATATAAAAAAATACAAATAATCAAGTCTAAAGACCTATATAGATCTCAAAAACGTATGCTAAATTCATCTTCACTTGGTCTAATCACCTAAGCAAGTATTTAATCATGCAAAGATACTTCAAAATAATTCAAACATGATAGATAATACTTTCATAACCGTTAAAAAAGTGTCACGTACCAAAAAACAAGCAATAATCTCAGTCAAAATGTATGGAAAAGCACAAAGACGAATTGGCAAGAAGAAGGAGATCACTACTTCACTTCACCAAAAAGTTTTTTACAAATGAAGTCCTGGACTTTTTTACAGGAGTTTCCCAAGAACTTTCCTTTTCTATTTTTAAAAGTTTCTAAAAAGCAAAAGAACCTACTCAAAATGGCTCCTAATTTCTTGTGGATTTTTTGAGGGAAGACTCTTCCCTTCAATACAAAGCATAAACTACAAAAGCCGAATCTATTTATAACTCTTCCAGTCTTCAAAAAATTGCAAAATTTTTAGAATGGTTGCTAACTTATACAAGGGGTTTCAAAATGAAATAGCTAACTCATACAAGGGGTTTCAAAATGAAATAGAAGAAGTAGAAGAACTGTGAAGAAAAATGTATAGGCATCACCATCAGCATGTAATAGTGTCTGATGACTTGAATGCTTTGGATGGAGAGGAGCTAGTGACAATATGATGAGGAAATCCACCCTTCGTAGACCACTAGATGCAGACCACATTCCTCAAGACTCCAAACTCATGGATATCCACCTACTCTTTGAGATTGACATGGACTTGTGGACTTATATCTCCTTTAAGAAGAAAATTCCTATATGTAGATCATTTTCTGGCAAGGGAACCTCCCTCTCAAGAGAAGGTGATCCATCTTTTCTTGGATGGATTGATAAGTAGAGAGCTAAAAACTTTGTTCTACATTACGCATTTGAAAAAAATAGATTCTTTCCCAAAGGAATGTATTGACTTGGAACAACATCTAGCTAAAGACCTAAAGATCCCACAAATATAAACAAAGTATGATTACTCATCCACAAATGGCTCATTAATGCCATCTTTTGGGCAACTAGTAGATATGGTAGCAAAAACTATCAGAGCTCAAAGACCATCTAGCAATCAAGGTTAATGACTCCTACTTAACAAACCTAGCTACTACATAGATTAGATTATCTGACTCAAGAATGTACTTCTAGCCAAGCATCAACACTACATGTAGATGTAACATTGCCTCAATATTATCATTATGAGTAAAAGTGAAACAAATTCTGGACCTTGAGACCACCACAAAAATCTTTGGCATGTGAGGCAAGCTCTTGCATATCAGCTATGCCCATATCCTTAAGCATCACATGAACAACTAGCATAATTCAATAGAGGACCATATTATTAGGCATCTAGGCCATGTATGGAGAAATAACATCTTAATGGAACACAACCACTTTTGAGGTAGCAATCATCTCCACCCCAGAACATAGTTCCTATGAAGTATAAAAATTCTAAGAAGAACAAACAAAGAGAAATTCTACCAATATCCACTATGTAGTCACTTGAGAAACATTAAAACACTTATAAGTATGCAACTTGAGAAAGATATTATAATATAGAGCCTAGTATGGATTATTATGACTCAAATTATTCAATGTACTTTGTTCAAGGTGCATTTCAAAATACGGGATAGGAAACAGAGCACTAGATAATGTAATGTACATGAATTTTAGACCTCTTATGAGAAAGTTGAGAGCACCACCCATGAGAGTGCCCTATTATAGGTGCAATGGAGATTAATTAATCAAAGGATATCCACATCCTACACTTGACACATCAAACTCAAAAGTGGAAACAAGGTTTTTCTTAGATATGGAAAGAAGCATCTCTTTAGAGATTTCCCCAAGAATCCATATGAACATCATCAAGATCATAGGGGCATCTAGAACTGAGATGAATATACATCTATATTGGTACATGTGATTAAGATATCTGAAGCGAAAGACAAAGAAGTTACAAACAAAAAATGAGTAGTTTAGTCGATTAGATGAGAATGATGAAGAGTCAATTCCTTAGCGGTAGAGAATGTAACTGCAAAAATCAAAATTCAAGTTAAAACATGAGTGCATACTTCAAAATATAGGAAAAAGAAAAAATGAAACACAAATGGGAGAAGAAAATATGTGAACCTACGACAAGAAAATAACAAATATTATACAGTTAGTCTGTCCCTCAAAGATCAATAAAAACTAGTAGATCTCATTCCTAAAGACTTACAAATGAACATAAAAGATTATCAATCATGTTTGTCCAAAGGACCCAACCTAGAGCACCATTAGATTTTAGATGCATGAGGAGACCTAGAATGGGAGAGATCAACACTATGTATGAAGATGATGGAACTACATCATGTTTTTCTTTAAAATAAATCCCTATCTTGTTGTTGACACTAGGACTCTCAAACCTCAGTTTCATTTGTTAATGCAAACATGACACTTAAAGATGAACCTCAAGATAGCTCAAGGCTAGAAAATAAAAGTCTCTAAGAACCAAGAGACCCAAGGATAGAAGTAGAGTCTAAAAAGGTAATACTTGACATGGATGAGAATTTGGCATAAGAACTCAAGGAGGGAGTTCAAGAAATTGGATGGAAGAAAGAGCACTAGACCAATCCATCTATCCTTGAGATAGTGGTGAACAAAGAAAAAGAGATTTGATGAGACAGATCTTTCTATGGTAATGCTCAAAACTTCGACATTTTTTATGATGATACTATGAGCTTGCATGCGCTTCCTAATTACATGGGAGAATATTAAGCTAATTTGAAATACAAGAAGGCAATGTCATTGAGAAGAAATAGGAAAATGGGAGAAAAACACACATCCATGCTCAAGGGATTCAAGAGATTAAGGTTGAGGTTTGGACAAATAATTACAAATCTGGCCACAAATCTAGGATAATTTAGCCCATGGATTGAAGCTGAAAGAGGTAGAAAATCAGGAAAGCTCTTTAGCCAAAGAGGTATGTCAAAAAATCATCATAGATAATATTGGAGATTATACCAAACAAGACAAAGGAAATACTTTTCAATGGGGCATGTACAATGTACATACTACCAAAGCTAATTATTGGATTCAAGACCAAAAGTAGATATTGCTACCAAAGATCTTTGGGCGAAAATGGGAAGACATGATTATGATTGACAAATGGACATGTTCAAATATCATTAGGTTGATTGGAGAGTGTAGTTCTCAATACTTGCACAACACATTTTAAGCACACATTAGACACTATTAGTTTGGAAAGGCTAATAGTCACAAGATGAGCTTTGGAAATCGTTTCATGCAGCAACTCAAGGTGGTACAAGATTGGGGGTGGTCAAAATTTTTGTACTTACAAAATCTAGGAGTCACCACCAAAATTAATCTAAAAGATTTTTACTTTTTATATATAGCTACAATCCAATGGAATGGTCTTTATAGAGAATATGCCTAATTTTCCATCCATAGCATGCACTCAACCAACCTTTCTTGGATGCATGATGGTACTCACTCTTAGTTTTGTCAAGATATATTTCTAGAAGAGTAAAGGTGGAAGAAAAGTGAGAAGGATTTCATATACATATGCTTTAATGGATTGAAGATCCTTTGTAGATGCCAAAAATATTCAATGAAAAATAATTTGAGCCATATGATAGATGAAAATCTTTGCAACATTAGATATATGGGTTCATGAATAGCATATGTGTAGAAGAGAGATCGAGGATCCCTTTCAAGAAAAGGAGTAGATGCACCTCCCAAGACACCTTCTAATCAAGGGGGGTTCTCGTTAGGGAAGTGTAGCATGTAACATACCTATGTAGAGAGACACTTCACAAATGTAGAGTACTAGAGAAAAGTTATAAGCAAAATAGAAGGTACAAGAAAGGTTCATGAAAACCACAAGGTTCACCAAAATAAGATAACTCAGAATTTCATCATCTGAATCATGCAAAAGTTAAAGTACTTGCAATGCTTATAAGACATGCACCCCAAATGACCACACACTAGCTCAGATACTGCCACTTGCCTGCCCTAAAGGTTACCTGCTTAGATCTCATTCTAACATGGCTCCATTTCCATCGATAACACAAGCAGTTTGCAATCAGATAGTGAAATAGTAGATGCCAAGGGTGTAATGATAGCCATACATTCATAGAATATACACGACTTTAGATAACACAAAACTCAAGAATAGATAATACTTGATTCACATAATACTTTGGTGCACATTACAAAAATTAGGTCAATAAGCTGTTGGGAAGCAGCACTAAGTATTTAATATTCAAATGCTACTACACACTTATTGAAAGCTTCACAATGTATAGCATGACTAGGCCAACAACTAGCCAAAAACTCCAACATACACAAATGATCTATCCACTGCACAGGTACATAACCCAAGCATAGAGATACAACAAGTTGTCTACCGCATCTATATCAAAATGACTACCCAACGACTGCTTATATAGACACTAAGAGACCAAATGTGTGGCTATGCCTGATTAATAATGATCCTTGAATAAGCCAAAATTAGCATTTGACATGGACTATGCCCCAAAATGTCATGATTGGTGGCCTAGAGCAAAGCATCCACTTGTAGAGAGAAATTACTCTAGCATGTGCCTAACCCCTAGGGCACCTAATTTTAGACCTTCTCTTGGTTGTTCCTAACAGTGGAAGCGATTTGTGATGGATTCAGTGGTAGTTCCTTCAATTTATATGCTCTCTTAAATAAGCTTGTATTTACGATGAGTCACCAAAAGGCACATTTTTGTTGGTCACAATAGGGTCACCCTATTTTTTTCTTATAAGAGTTGTTGGAGTTTGAGGTCTGCGGAAGCAGGCACATATGACAAAGAAGAAGAAGAAGAAGAAGCTTGAAGCACAACACACAATACTGAATGTATTACCAAGAGAATGTACAAAGATAAGTGACATATTAGGGTTATAGGCATATATACAAGCGAGGGAAAAAACATCCTTAAGAGGGAAAAAAGTGCCCCGACCATCTTAGTGTGTTCACACACATCACTACCTACATATATCATCAAATTCCCCTTGGGAGTGATGCGATGAACAAGGCACTGACACTCATGTATAAGGAAGTGCCAAGCTATGTGGAATCAATCCTTAAAAGGAAGTAAGCTCAAAGTTTTGCAAAAAGCTTCAAACTTCTCCCTAGGAAAGCCTTTGTGAAAAGTTCTGCAATTTTCTCCTATGTGGACACATATGCAAAACTGAACTCTCCAGCAGAGAACCTCTCCTTGGCATAATGATATTGCAACTCAATGTGCTTGGTGCGAGCATAGAACATAGGGTTCCTCGAAACTTCAATTGCACTCTGACTGATAGTGAAGATGGTTGTGGTAGAAGATTGACCAACACCTAAATCAACCATAAGGCATTTGAGCCATACACACTCAATAGTCGCTGCGAACTTGCCCTATACTCAGCCTCACAACTAGTAGTGGCCATAGTAGGTTGCTTCTTACTCAACTAAGATATGCATGAGCTACCAAGCATGAAGCAAATACCACTAGTGGACAATAAGGGTCATAGAAACTATCCCAATCAGAGTCAAAAAAACCATGTAAATTTGGCAATAGTGATCCCCCCTTGGGATAAAAATATCCAAGTAGTCGGGTACCACTCAAGTAGCGAAATATGTGCTTAACACCTGGGAAATGCATAAACCTGCTCATCCGAGATAGCAAACTGAATGTGTTTCCGAGCAATGCATAAGTAAATCAAGCATCCAACAACCTCCTAATAGAGAAAAGCATCAAATGCATCTCTAGCATCATGGGGCCAAAATGCCGCAATAATGTCTCAATATATTTTGTTTGATACAAAACTATTCTGCCATTAACTTGCATAAATTGAATGCCCAAATAATGATGCAGATGCCTCGAATCTGACATCTCAAATGATGCATGCAAATGAGCCTCAAACTAAGCAATATGCTTCTCATGAGGACTAGTGAGTAGCATGTCATCAACATAGACAACAATGACCAGAAGCACATCATTCGCATGCTTAACATATAACATGCTTTCAGTTGGATTGTTCTCAAAACCATGTGCAATTAGGTAGACATGTATCTTTTCATACCAAGCACATGGTCCTTGCTTCAAACCATATAATGCCTTCTTCAACCTTCACACTTTGTTTTCATGCCCTTTCTGCACAAAACCATGAGGCTGGAAAACATATACTTCTTAATGCAACTCATCATTCAAAAATGTAGTTTTAATGTCCAACTGATGTATGTTCAAACCAAGATGATCTACAAGTGCACAGATGCTAAGAACAGTAGTCCTTTGGCATGTAGGAGCAAAGGTCTCATTAAAAGAATGCCTCTTTCTTGAGCATAACCCTTTGCAACAAGTCTAGCCTTATACTTGTCAACTATTCCATCAGGCTTATGCTTGAGCATGTATACCCACTTAGTGCCAATCACCTTCTTGCGACGAGGTGATTCACATAAAGACTAGGTAACATATTTCATAATAACATCATATTCTGATTACATAACAGTCATCCAATTTTTTGAATTTTGTGCTTCATCAAATGAAACAAGATCATTCTCATAAAAAGACTAGAAGCAGCCATAGCATAGCAATGTGATGCAAAAAAAGCACTATGAGAGCCTGTTGGCCGTATACGAGAAGAAGCAAGTACGAGCATACAACCAGATCTAGCACTAAGGCAAACCTTTATTTTTTTCAAAACCACTACACCATTTAAAAGTGATTCTCATCACTAAAAACCCCTGTAAATACCATTTTCACCTTTTTGTAGCTCCATTTTGTACAAGCCGAGGAGTCCTCGAGCTTGAGGAGCCTTAGAAGTAGTTGCCTGCCAATTTTCATAATTTTTAGATCTCGTTTGAGCCCTCAAATAAGCCCTGGAACCTAATTTTTAACTAGGCCGGACACTAGGTCTGGACAGGGTCAAAGCTAGTCAAAAACTATAAATAGAGCTAGAGAGCTCATTTTTGAGGGAGCTTCTTGTAGTTTTGAGCTTGTATGAGAACTTTGTTGCAATAGAAGTGATTCCATTGTCTTACTCTCTTTGTTCTTGTCGTGTGTGCGCGTGTGCGTGTATGTGTGTGCATGCTTGTGTGCTTCTCACTCACGCACTTGTGCTTCCACTTGCTCGTTGTCTTCATACCATCCTCACGTCTTCCCGGATTGACATTAAAGGAGGTGCTACTCATCGCTGAGCTACACCAAATTTTGGCGCCGTTGCCGGGGATCGAGCCTTGAGGACGAGCGTGTGATGGTAAGACGTAGAGAGGACGCGTTGGAATGGTAAGTAGTTGGTAAATTTCTGATTTTTCTCCATCTCCATCTCCATCTTCACCTCCTTCTCCATCTCCACCTCCTTCTCCTTCTCCACTACATATTCCCTCTTCCTTGTCATTCCCCTCATTTGTTGTGTGCGAGTTTGAGAGAGAGCGAGCGTGTGTGTTCTTGTTTTGTGTGTTTCTTGCATGTTTCTTACAGGTGGCAGCTCCATCATCATCTCCAGCAAGCTCAGCAGGTACAGAATCTGTCTGCACAGTCCCCGAGGCGTTGAGCACGAGCTATCGCGACACTCCAAAAATTTCACCCAATCACAATTCTGAGTGCACCACGGCACTGCGCAGGCCTAGAGCTCCCAGGATCACTAGACAGAACAGAAAAATTCTCCATATCCCGAGCTATCGCGACACCTCACGAGCTATCGCGACACTCACGAGCTATCGCGACACTCACGAGCTATCGTGACACTCACGAGCTATCGCGACACTCACGAGCTATCGTGACACTTCACGAGCTATCGTGACACTTCACGAGCTATCGCGACACTTCACGAGCTATCGCGACACTTCACGAGCTATCGCGACACTCACGAGCTATCGCGACACTTCACGAGCTATCGCGACACCCCGACCTATCGCGACACTTCACGAGCTATCGCGACACCTCACGAGCTATCACGACACCCCGACCTATCGCGACACCTCACGAGCTATCGCGACACCTCACGAGCTATCGCGACACCCCGACCTATCGCGACACCTCACGAGCTATCGCGACACCCTGACCCGACCTATCGCGATACACGGCCTTTAACGCATGAAAATTTAGGGTTATTTTTTTGAGTGATTGGAAGGGTAGTTGAGCTTAATTTTAGGCACCTTGGTATAACTTTAGAACCTTGGAAGTGGGCAAAAGGCCTAGAAACCAGAGAGGGATCTCCTGAACCCTGAGAGCCTGTTTTGACCCTTTAGTGCCTGAATGGTCATAACTCCGACCATACGAACTCGTTGGAACTAAGTGGTCCTCAGATTCAGGGGGTACAGTGAGTTACTCCAGGGGGACTAAAATTATTGATGTGTGTCTTTCAATTACTTGTGGTAATAGAGCTATACTAACGGGTGAGCTTTTGCAGGAACATTGTGTGCACTCAAGGCAATCCAAAGCAAGCTAGCAAGGGTGAGTACCAAGCTTGGGAGAAGGCTTCCTGGGCTTGTGTAGCAGTTTGGTCAACCAGCTAATTGAGGTTGGAAGATCTCTCAACCCTCCTTTGTCAATTCCTAGCCTAGGCTAAGTACGACTTAGGTGTGGTAATTAATTAGGGCAACGTTAGGCACGAATCAAGTCCAAGAGTATTAATCCACCAAGTGCAAGAAGTAAATAGGACTTAAGTGCGAAAACCCTAAGGGACAAAAGGTAAACTGGAATCGTTCACTTATCAAGTGCGGAAATTCACTTAAGTACTCCTGACGACGCGATTTCAGACAAGACCATAAACATAATATTCAACTCAAAAGAACAAAGTGATTGGTGCAAATTAACCTGCAACGAGAGAGTGCTTGGGTCCAAGGGGGTAGATAAATCAGGCATATGAACCTTAGATCAGGCAGACACGTAGGCCGAGACAGGAAAAGCCTCAGATCTTCTAAAGCTAGTGTCAATCACACTGCCAGGTCTTGGGCCCAGCAGTTGAGTGATTACCCATACACTCCCAGATCAGAAACAAGTGATTATGAGATTTCCTATCACATGGAGAGACCAGTGGGTAGTTCAGGGGTGGCTTATCTAGAAAAGCCAGAGGGACCTTACAAGACTCAATTGGATTATATCAGGCCAAATCGTCTAGGTGCTCGCATCTACGAAGACGGCCTGAGAAGATCGGTGGTCCAAATTAAGAACCCCGATCAACCCCATGGATTAGACCACCCAGTAGTCAAATTTGAGAATGGAGCATACCTAGATAAAGAGGGGACTATATATGTAGTCACCACTCTTCCTGATAGAACTGATGAGTTTGGAAATGTGATTGCTGAGACCGACATGGGTGATATAGAGCAAGGGAACTTAGAGAGAGAGCCAAGAACTCCCCGTGGTAAATCTGTCTTGACCAGAATCATGACTCTAGAGTGGATTCCACAGGACAATAAAAGCATAGACCTGCTTTTAAATCGAGAAACCGATGAGGCTTTTTGGAGATACAAATCTGCTCGACCTCAGGAAGTGAGTGCCCTCACAATCTATGAGTTTAAAGACCCTGATAGCCCAGGCCAAGTAACCTACCTAGACAATGCATCAGAAAGAATCTTCGTGGTCACTGAGCATGGCAGGCATGCCTACACATGGAAGGGTGAATTTGTTTTTCCCCAACCAAGATCTAATGTGTCCTTTGGTCACCAAGGAGCTGGGACCTCCCAAGCTCATGGAGCTCAAAGAGATAGAAGTAGAGACAAACCTGAGGTAAGTTTTGCCAACTCCCTGGGAAGAGAAAGACCGGGAACAGAAAGGAATAGAGTGGAACCTGAGAGACATAGAACCCCATGGAATCAAAGGAATACTGACGATTTTCCTTTGCCAAGGCCGAGAGAACACACTAGGACCCTGCGACCAACTCAACTGGTGAAGTCCATGAAGAATTATTTCGATGGCACGGGAGACCCTTATGACCATGTGGCAGAATTTCGGCAAGTATTGAAAGCTGAACAAGTAGAGGACCTATTCACACAATATAATGCTTTCGGTCTAACCCTTAGGAACACTGCCCTTACGTGGTTTCAACCACTAAACGAGAAGCATTTCAGAAACATAGACCAGCTCTTAGAGGCATTTATTGTTGAGTTTTCTAAGAGTGGAATCAGGCATAACACCTCCTCACTAATTCACAGCTTCAAACAAACACCTCAAGAGACGGTCAGACTAGCTGGAAGAAGATTTAGGCAATACCTGGAGAGATGCCCAATGCCGGAGTTACCCACACCAGCCAAACAAGTGGCGTTGTTCTTAGATGGATTGTTGAGCACCAAGCTCAGGTCATATGTGTATCTGAAGGACCCCAGAACGATAGAAGAGTGCGTGTGCATGTGCATAGACATTGAGGACAATCTAGGTGAGGAATTAGAACTGTCAAAAATCTATAAGGATTCTGATAGCTCTAGTAACCTGACATCTGGTCAATCCACATCCATTGAGGAACTTGCAGAGAAGGTAGCCAGAAAACTAGGTGTCTCTAGCAAACAAATTCTGAGATTTGCCCCAGTTAAACGGTGTTACAATTGTGGCGGTGACCATATGGCAAGTGTATGTCCCATTATGGCCCAACCCCAGGCGAATCCTAGTAGCCAGTACTGCACCATAGAGCGCAGGTACACCAACCACACTGCACAAGACTGCCCATATAACAAACAAACTGTTAGGCAAAATTACCCTCAGCCATACCCACAACATGGTAGATATCAGAATCAGTACCCATCACAACAATACAACAGACCACAACAAACTTATCAGCCACCTTATCAAGGGCAGTAGAGACCTCAACCAGTCCTAGTGCAGCAACCCCCTGCTCCAACCAATGTGATCCCAGTGAAATATGCATCTACTGAAGAAAATCCGAATAGAGCCATAGTCCCAGTCACCCCGTTGCTATCAGACAGTGATCCAAGTGACCATAATTTTGACTCCACACATATTGATAGTCCACAGGCTTACTACATGCAGTCACCCGAGCATAACGAGTCATACTATTATGAGGACCCAAGTGAAAATAGTGGGGAACCTGAGTATGCTAATGTCATGTACACAAACCCCAACTCTAGACCTCAACCTAGGCAGGTACGACCCCCATTTCCTAGAGGACCATGCTTCGGATGTCAGGGAGATCACCTTCTACGTGATTGTCCACTGCCTGTCCCTACACAACCTCAACCAGTAACCATTCAAGGTTTCTGTCAAGACTGCGGGAAAGAGCATCTCTTACGAGATTGCCCAAAGAACCCTAAAAACATGCCTAAAATCACTCCTATCAATGTCGTTGGGTTAGTTGTAGACTCCATAGGGAGTGTGACTTCCACTGCACCTGTGCAGGTGATCACAAGAGCCCATGCACTACAACAAAACCAAGGTGTTGGTCAGGAAAAGAGCCCCGAGGTGAGTGAAACAGAGAGCATAACCAAAAAGAGGACTAGAGCCTGGAAGGATAGTCGTGAAAGAATGAAAAGGCAATGGGCAAAAAAGATAAACGAACTTGAAGAAAGCTTGAGAGAAACCAAGGCAAAAATCATAGAGATCACATCCCAACCGCACTCTCACACATTCCCACCGCTACCATCCCCATCACCCTCCATTCCTCCACCCTCTAATACACCCCACGTAACCCACCCACCACCCCGAGTAGGATCAGTATTAGCGGATCCCACTCCTGAAGGCTTGGACATGATGTTCAAGGCCTACCAGGCTCGACTTCAAGAAGGGCCAACAGCTGCAAACCTAGACAAGAGTTACCCTAGAGCAGATTTAGAGATTGAACGGATGAAAATGTGCATGAAAATGGTAGAACAAGCTCAAGCTATACTTGAAACTAGTCAAAAGTTCAATCAGACAAACTCTGTCAAGCCGGATTTGCATTTCCAAGGCTTACTAGAAAGATTAGAGCAGTTGGTAAACAAATCACAAGTTTCTTTACCTCCACAGGCTCAACCAGTTGTTGAAAGAGGAAGCTCACCACCAATGGGAGCTTATGTTCCTAATTCCACGGATGCTGGAATACCTCCTTCAATTCAACGGTACTCTCAAGAGTTCTTGCGGGAAATACAAGAAGAGAAATGGGCCAAGGAGAAGGGTAATTCCCCTCCTATTCCTGAGATTGATGATCTTTATGATCAATTTCCCCAAGACATTCCGTCTATCTATGGAGATCAAACAGAGCAACAAGAGGATGAGAGATTAGATTTTGAATCTAATTCTTTACAAGAGTTGCCTCATTTCACAGGCCCATGGGAATCTGAATCTCTCCAGATCAGAGCTCCCACAATATTGGTGAGAAATGAAGACTCAGTGATTCCAAGAAACACTGATGTTGTGAAGAACACTAAGGTTCAATGTCATCTCACTGTAGAGGAGCTGCTCAAGGCAAAACTGGAGCTCTGGAATCATGTGAAGGATCAGGTTCCAGAACTTGAATCCAATACACCAAAAGTAGGCTCTAAGCAAAAAGTTCCAGAGATACCTCTCGACAAGATAGGAGACATGAGCGAAGGTGAAGAAGGTAACACTTATCTTCCAATCACCTATCAAGGTTACACAACCAAAGCAATTGTGGATTCGGGTGCTGGTGTTGCTATTGCGACCAGCTCCTTGTGGAAGCGATGGGGCAAACCCACCTTAAGACCAACGAGAATGAAACTTCAAATGGCAGATGGTCATTTTGAAAGACCTCTCAGATTGCTTGAAGGGATAACTCTAACCACTCTGGTGTAGAGTTTGAACATACATTTGCTATATGTGACTTTGAGAAAAATAATGTCTACGAGATGATCCTAGGAAGACCCTTCCTACGACAATTGCAAATAGTACAGGATTGGGGAACCAACTCCTTGTACTTACAGCACTTAGGGGTCACCACCAAGGTCAATTTGAAGGATTACACCTTCAGAGATGTACCACCCCTACAGTGGAATCCTATCCACAAAGCGAAAGAAGATTCTATCTCCGTGCATTCTGGAAGTTCACCTGAACCATCATGGCTGCATGAAGATACTCACTTGTGGATGTGCAAGGTCGCGGAGGAAGAGGAAAAGCGCCTAAAAGCGAGAGAAGAAGGAACTTCCCCAGGAGATAGACCAATAAAAGACCCAGCCTATACACCGATGATATTTCCAGATGAGGAATTTGAGCCTCATGGTTGGGCAGAAATCTTAGCTACCATGGACATTGCAGTCAATGAAGAACAATGGACACCCCATTGTGATGAGGAGGGTTATGATATTTCAGTGTTCATGTGTCAGCCCTTCTTGGAAGAGTGTGATCCTAGTGAGTTCATAGAAGAAGAAGAGAATGACGATGATCTAGAATCCATTGTGATGGATACTTACTTTGACTCAGAGGAAACACTATTTAGAAGATATAGGAGTGTTAACCCAAAAAGAAGAAGAACCCCTCACAAGTATTAAAGCGATAAATTCAAAGGAAGGAAGTGAAGGGGGTCAAAAGAAAAAGAAAAGAAAAGCAGTGAAACAAGAAGAGGAAGAATCATTGTTTGAAGTACCAGAAAATTTCAAGAAATATGAAGTGGAAGACCGAAAAATTTTGGTGCGGATGCCTAAGAGAGAGGCCATTGTGGGAGAAGCATATGACAATAAAGAAAAGACCAAAAAAATTATAGTGACCATTGAAGGGAACGAAGAACGATGTACGTACATAGGAGATGACCTAAGTGCAAAAGAAGAAGTAGAGCTTGTAGCTCTATTAAGGGAATATAGGGATGTGTTCGCATGGCACTATAGAGACTTGAAAGGAGTAGATCCAGAGATTTGCTCTCATACGATTCCGATGACCGCTGATGCCAAGCCCACCAAACAAAAGCCCTACACATATAATGACAATTATGCAGCCAAAATAAAAGAGGAAATTGACAGGCTAATTGAAGCTGGATTCATCTATGAGATTGAGCACACTAAATGGTTGTCTCCCATTGTAGTGGTGCCCAAGAAGAATGGGAAATTGCGAGTGTGCATTAACCTTAAAAAAGTTAATGTCGCTACGATCAGAGATAGTTATCCACTTCCAATCACCGAACATCTATTGGAGCGTGTTGCAGGCAAGGAAGTTTACAGCTTCCTTGATGGATTTTCAGGTTACAACCAAGTAGCCATTGCCCCCGAAGACCAACACAAAACAGCCTTTGCCACAGAATGGGGAATCTTTGCATTTCGTGTGATGCCATTTGGGCTCACCAATGCACCTGCAACATTCCAAAGGCTCATGTGTCATGTCTTCAAAGAGTTCTTGCGAAAGAGCTTAGAAGTATATGTGGATGATTTATGCGCTCATTCCCAAGAAAGAAGTTACCACATCCCTGAGCTCAGACAAATCTTCAACAAGTGTAGAGATTATCGAGTGTGTCTGAACCCAGAGAAGTGTGTGTTCATGGTACGACAAGGTAAGATCCTAGGTCACATTGTTTCTAAGAATGGAATTTCAACAGATGAAGACAAAGTAAGAGCAATAGCGGAGTTGCCAAGACCAAGGAATGTTAAAGAGGTACAAGCCTTCATGGGCCATTGTGGATATTACCATAGGTTTATCCACATGTATGCCATCATAGCTAAACCTCTTTATGGGTTGTTAACAAATTTTGAGTGGAACGAGGAATGCGAGAATTCCTTCAACGAGCTGAAAAGACGTTTGTGCACAGCACCAATATTGACTACTCCGGATTGGAGCAAACCCTTTCATGTCCATGTAGATGCCTCCAATCATGCAATAGGATGTGTACTAGCACAACCCACAGGTGAGGGAAACCTGGATTTGCCGATAGCATATGCTAGTAGGCAATTAAATGCAGCTGAACGAAATTATACCACAACGGAAAGAGAAGGTTTAGGCATGGTATATGCCGTGAAGAAGTTTAGACACTATCTATTGGCCAATAAGTTTAAGTTTTTCACCGATCATCAAGCTTTACTATATTTGGTCAATAAACCTTGCAATACAGGCCGCTTAGTAAGATGGTTCCTCTTGCTAATGGAATACGACTTTGAAGTTGTTGTCAGGAAAGGTAGAACCCATCTTAGGGCAGACCATCTTTCTCGCATCACTTCAGGAGAGCCACCGCAAGGAGTGTCTGATGAATTGCCCGATGCTTATCTGTTCAATTTAGAAGTTGTTCCTAAATGGGCAAACAAGTTGGTACTAGTCCTAACCTTCGGGCCTGCAAATAAGAATGTGAAAACAAGCAAAGAGGAAATTGTAAAATCACTAAAGTATCAAATATTGGCCGGAAGTATGTACAAGCAAGATGCCGAGGGCGTATTAGCTTGTTGTGTCGAGGATGATGAACATGCTAGTTGGTTGCAACAAGCCCATGAGGGACTGCTAGGAAATCACTACCCTAAACAACGAACATTGCAGAATCTAAAACGTTTAGGAGTGTATTGGCCTAGCATGGACAAAGAAATACAAGAGTTTATCCACAATTGTCCAGTGTGCCAGAAGAGACCCCCAGTGGAATATGCCACTCTTTATCACGTGTCACTAATCCCAGATTGGAGTGCTCCATTGGTCGAGTTCATGAGATCGGGAACATTACCCAATCAGGCTAGTCTTGCAAGAAAACGGAGCATGGAGCAAGAGGCTCAAGACTATGCCTTAGTAGGAGACAACCTATATCGAAGAGGCAAGGATGGTTACCTAAGACTGTGCATTCATGAATCAGACTATCTGAAAGTCTTAGAAACTGCACACAGCGGTGCCGCCGGTGGACACTTTGGGCCTGATAGAGTAATTAAGACCATTCTATTCTCAGGACTTTGGTGGCCCACTCTTCATATGGATGCACATACTTATGTGAAGAGTTGTGACACATGCCAACGTGCCCAATATCCGATAAGAAAAGATGAAATGCCTTTAAGGCCAATGATGGGAGGACGTGCATTTTCAAAGTGGGGTATAGACTTTGTAGGTCCCATTAACCCCCCAGCTAGAAACTCCCATGCAGAATATATTATTGTAGCCACAGATTACCTTACAAAGTGGGTGGAAGTAAAAGCCACGACGAAGAATGATGCTCAAACGACGGCTAAGTTCTTATTCGAAAATGTGTTCACTAGATATGGGTTACCAATAGAGTTGGTTAGTGATAGAGGTACGCACTTCTTGAATGAGGTCATTGAAAATATCCTTCAAGAATTCATGGTGATACATAAGAAGTCTGCCCCCTATCACCCACAAGCTAACGGACAAGCTGAGAGCACGAATAAGATCCTATGTAACGTATTGACGAAACTTGTAAATAATAAACGCTCTGATTGGGACAAACAACTTCATCATACTGTTTGGGCATACCGAGTTGCCTACAAAACGGTACTCAATGCCACCCCATTTCAGATGGTGTTCGGACAGAATGCGGTGCTACCATTAGATTTCCTAATTCCAGCTTTACGAGTAGCACAAGAGCATGAGTGGAATGGACATGAGTTGTCCTCTAGGATCTTTGATCTAGAACGTTTAGGTGAGACGAGGCTACGAGCAGCAGCAGGCATCTATGCTGCAAAGAAACGGCAAAAGGCATACTTTGATGCCCATGTGAAGGATAAGGGCTTGAAAGCAGGAGATCTAGTTTTAGTTTACACATTGAAACAACACGCAAGAAAGCTAGAAAAGAGAGGCTACGGACCTATGATCATCAATAGGATCTCCACGAGTGGAGCGGTACAACTAGCCACTTTAGAGGGGGATGTTCTCCCAAACTATATTAGCGGATGCAGAGTCAAGCTGTATTAGGAACCCCTCACGAAGGAAATGCTAAATCGACTCAATACTGCTAAGCAATGTAAAGAGGAAGAAAAACGAATTCGAGAAGAAGCACAGGCAGAGGCCTTAGAGCGTATCAGACGAATGAAGTTGAGGAGACAAGGGAGGGATCAGCAGGTGATTGACACTCAAGAGTCTCCAGGCTATCACATGGCCATGTGTGAGGCTTCAGGTGAACGTACCCATAAGATAGTGGACCGACGACCTTTTGTGACCCTAGAAATAGGACAAAGAGACAGCACAACAAGCATGAGAGCTTTAATTGATTCAGGAGCAGCCACAAGTGCAGTTCGGCTTTCTTATTGCCAGCAGCTGCAATTGGAGGTAAAACCCCTAGAAGCATATCTGATAGGATTAGGAGGTGTTGAAACCCCTTGTATGGGAGAGGTGGATCTTCCCCTCTACATACAAGAGGTCCTCATGCCAGCAAAAGTGCTAGTTTGTGAAGACGAGGGTCTGACCGAACCTCTTGTCTTAGGCCAAGACTGGATCTATGATCACGCAGTCAACCTCAACCTAAGAAGTGGACTTCTTCAGGCTTGGGTAGGCCAAAGCCGTCTCACGATTGAATTAGAAAATCAAGCACTCAAACCAATAGAACAGGCACCAACTCCTGGTACCTCCAGGAATCCACATGAAGATAACAATGTTGTCCTTGTACAAACTTATATGGTGCAGAGGATTGTCAATCTTACTGAAGGTACAGGAGCCAATAAGGAGTTCCTAACTGATCCAAGGAAGATTCTAGACGAGCAGACCAAACATCACTTGACATGAAGGAGGCTGCTGATCAAGAGGCAGGAGCGCCAACCCGTGCAACATGGAGCATCTTGTGGCGCGAAGCAGATCTGGATACGCAAGGATGGGAAACCCACAACTCTAATAGCAGACTCTCAAGGAGACAAGAAACGAGCCTCACCGTCAAGGAACAAAGTGAAGAAGCCCCCCTAGGATAACCCCTAGGCATACCAATTCTATTTGGGTTCCTAAGCGGTCAATGAAGGCCACCCCTAATGCTAGACAAATATGGGTGCCCAAGGCTTGCTTACGAGCCCAAATTACTTCACCTTCAGGCACTAGGATGAAGCAACTTTCTTAAGCACTCTTGGCCAACAAATCAGAAAATGAAAAGATACCTACACCTCTCACTGTCCCCACTCCCATCAACCCTAGGAATGTCTGGAAATGGGTACCCAAAAGGTCCCAAATACATCACACTCTCATCCAGAAATCTTCACCTGTCTTTAGCTCTAAGAGCTACGACTCCTCTATCAAAGTGTGGAGAATTAAACTGTGTACTAAACCCCTTGACCCAATTCTGTAAATCCGTCCACACTAACACAGGAGCATTCCGAGCCCATTGCATAACCAAAGTATGCATCGAGGATGACACTGACCTTTAATCACCACTCACACCTATCACAAACACTTCACCACTAACCACTGACCTCCGGGATTGTCATGTTAGTATTGTGAAGGGAACACCATTACATCTTGTTTCCTATGCAACACTAATGTGCCTTTCTTATTCCAGCAGATAAGCAACCTACTCTCATGGCAACAGCGGCAGGCACAAGCTCTCAGGCAAGCTCTGGTGCTCCAATCAATTGGGATGCCATGCCAGTGGAGGCCCCACCAACAGCTCGGCCTGAAGAGTTCGTGAATGTGCGGAGAATTCCTATTCCAGATCCACCCAATGGCCTAACCGAAAGAGTAAAGGGGCATTCTCACTGGTTCAATGAGATGCCAGGAGATTTGGGAGACGCGGATCACATCTGGGAATCCAAGATGGAATGTGGAGGAGTGTGGTGGACCTTCCAGTTCTTCTCACGAGAATTCGAAGCATTGCAAAATGCAGCTCCACTTCAAGATATCTGGCAAAAAGCAGGATTACAAACGTATTTTAGTGCAGCTCTGCCTAAACCCGATTTCCTCAGGTGCTACTACCTAATTGCCACGCTGAAGCCGACAGGGGATAAAGATCATTCAGGCACATTCTGGGTGCCCTCCTTGTCAAATCTGGAGGAAATGAGGAAGTTTGAATTGAATGTTACTTTAATCAGGGAAGCACTTCAGATGTATGGCACGCATGTACCTTCTGACCGCGACCCCTTGATACCTGAGTCGATGAAAAGCAATAGAATCAAGAAGCTAAAAGAAATGTGCGCCCTCACCCCCAACATCGCCATACCTTTGCGGATGTGCCTCCAACACTTCGCATTCCCCGCTCAGGACCGTTTCACTCAACCTCACAAGAAAATATGGTATGGGCTATATCTAGCAGAGACTGGAAGCTTGCCCATTAAGATGCCGGTATGGATCTTAGACCAAGTGTATGAGGCAGGCAAGCGGGGAGTGAGAAAGCCTACTCTACATGGTTGTTGTGCGCTTACAAGAATTATCTATAGATGTCTTGCATATGATGTGCCAGTTGCCAGAGCCCTAAAGTATGCACAACTGGAGTTGTTCAAAGGGCGGAAGTCAGGGAGCCAGCCTGCAAAACGAATGCGTGGATCGCTCTCCCAGGTAACGATCCCTAAAGAAGCCACGACCGAAGCTTCTCCCCGACCAGAAGCTCAGGTCACACCTTTCACGATCCATCTTCAAGGAGTGCAAGCTGGGGAGGTGGTACAACCCGTTCCATCCGGCCCTCCACTACCTACCGATGCAGAGTTTGCATCTATGGCCACCTTCACAGAAGATCCAAACTTCGATTTTGAAAGATTCCTGCAGACGGTCCCCCTATCAGATAGTGAAGACTCCCCTGACAATGTTGATCCGGGTGCATTAGTCCAAAGAGAACAGCCACGGGGCGAGACGAGCAGAGTACATGGGGAAGAAGTGGCACAACATCCTCATGACCCAAACACGCAAGTTCAGGAAGGTGCACAAAGAAATGACCCAGAAGACAGTGAAGAGGAGGCCCCTGCCTACACAGCACAACTCAGACGGCTGTACAAGACAATCAAGCAGGTACAGAGAAGACATAAGATGATAGAAGAGGCGAATAGAGCTCTAGTGAACCAGATGCTTCAAACCGAGAATGTCGACTCACACTTTGTGGAATCATTGAATCTATTGGCAGAGACATGTGGGATCGGGGAAGCATTGAAGACAATGGTCTATCAGGAAAACCCTATCTATGATCAACGAAGGATTGACACACGGCCACGACGAGGGAAAATGATTCAAATGGAAGTCTCTACTGCCTTGCCTACCACCATTTCAGAGGATGTTCACATGACAAGCCCAAGTCCCGCTGACGAACAAGAGGTAATTACTCAGGTACCATCTCCACCGTCACCTTCCATTCGACCCTCAGAACCCTTCTCCACTAGCCTTTCTGAACAACCGATGTCCACCCATCATGAAACCATTGTACACACCTCTGTTTTTACATCCTTCCCTTTACCCACATCCATCACTTCCACCCTAAATTTTGAACCTCACACCAGTCATCCTGCCACTGATCAAACCATAATAGGTCACCCTTCCTATCTCCCCGCCCTTGGACAACCACTTGCCACTAGCCAGCACTCATCCCATCCTTTTCCATTCACCCACACCCAAACCCTATCCACCACTTCCCTAGTAACCGCCTCATGCTCAACCCAAGTCACACAACCGTCATTCTGGACGAACCTTGTAAATATACTCCAGCAGGTGGATAATTATAATAAAAAATCCCTTTCCCAACCCCACTCCCCCACATTCACTGCCACCACTATCACACCACCCACCATTCCTGTATTCACAGTTCACGAATCACACACTCTCACGTCCGATCCCATGGACATCTCACCATCCACAGGATCACCCACCACCACTATTATTCCAACATCACCACGTGTCATTTCACTTACGTCGCCATTTCCAAACACTGTAGGCACAGCATCCACTTTTCCCTTTCCCATCTCCCGACCCCTTGCATCTTCCACCCTCACCCCTGAACCCACCTCATTTAGTCATGCACTCAACACCATGCTCGAAGCTGCTGCCCAACTTAAACAGGAATACAGGTTATTAGAAGAAAACAATAAGGAGCTCTGTACATTGTCATCCCACCTCCAGGCACGTGTCACTGCCTTGGAGTTGTCTAATACGGAGTTACAGCAGGAGGTGACCACCCTCCAACAATATCAGGTGGAGCTCGAGTCCACACATACAGAGAAGAGTAGGGCAACGGAAGAACAACTTAGAGATCAGCTAGCCCGTAACGCTAAACTACAACGAAACATGGCTCTACTCCGACGCCATTTAGCGGCTGCCTAAGAAGAAAACAAAAGACTACAGCAACAAAATCAAGACAACCTCGAAGCAGCCATGGAAAATACTCCAGGGGCACCCATTGACCCTGCTAAATTCCAAGCCATCCCCTCAGAGAATATACAACAAATATTAGAAACCTATGCCACTCTCTTAGAAGCTCATGATCAGCTTGCTGACCAAGTCAAAGACCTACAGAAAGCCCAAGTGCCTGCACCACACCAACAAGAACCTAAAGAGATGGCCAACGCTGCAACCTCACCAGAGCCAGAATTATCAGTAACCAATGAGGTACTTGAGCTACGGCAACAGGTGGCAGAACTAAAAATTAAATTGTTACAGTATGAACGACCTCCCTCTCCACCTGATCACAGTAGTCATTCCAGTGGAGGAGACATTTGAAGACAATTACGAGCCTCAACCCCTTCCAGGAGGCAGAATTACGGAGGAAGGCCAGGATACATATGAGGAACCCCCGTCAGCATGGATGAAGCAGGTAGAGGAGATGGGCCACACTCACGAGGAGCGCGTAGCAACTCAGATGCTAGCAATGAAGGCCATTGAAGAAACCATACTTCAATCTGAGTATTTTAGGCACCTTGCTCCTAGACGACTCATCACGAGCTCAGAATTACAATATAAGCCATATTTTGTATTGTTGGCCGACTACAACGCAGAGATCAAAAGAGTCACCAACAAGTGCCCTACCTTTGCCACCCAGTTCGAACCAGAAGATATACCAGAGGCAGCCAGAAAAGGGGTGATTTTTCAACCGACTTGGAGGCAAAGATTACTGGAAACATACCCGGAAATGCTGAGAACATGGGATCACGCTCCCATGCATTTGAAGTATAACCCCTGTTATGGGCCAGTACAAAGAAGAAGATCATGGAAGGCCTTCGCCATCAAGGTTCAGAACAACGCAAATTGTAAAGAATGGCTCAATTACCCCGCAATCGCACCCCCAACCGACACACCTACAGTATCATACATGATAGCCACCATCAGACATTGGATGCCACGCCTCCACCCCATGCCGGATGTCGCCGCTCAAATGATGCTCAAAATTTTGGACATGATGCAAGTGGTCCTAAAGACCTTTCGAAATGTACGTAACATCCAGCCTTCAATCCCGGGCTTCATCAACGGTAATTATGATTTGCTATATGACATGAGCACGACCCCTAGCATTCGAGTAGCTTACGCATGGCATGCACGAATAAGATATCTCCCTGCCTGCTACAAGCAAACCTTTGATGATATGTTCACCACGGGGTTTTGGGAGTCACACTCCGAAGTGTTCGCACCACGCCCAACCCACCTGCTACATCTATTCGCGTGTGAACAAACCATGCACTCAGAGCTCTACACCACACCACACCTTGATATGCCGGGTGCGGTCAATTGGGATGCCCTCCAGAGAGACTTGGTCCGGGGACTACGCATCAAGGAACAAGAAGTGGCAACCGACCTCCTGCAGGAATACATTGATCAAACAGTGGAGCAGAAGTCTGTCAGAGGCGACAGACGCTAGGGGGGGAGAGTGTTGGCCGTATACGAGAAGAAGCAAGTACGAGCATACAAGCAGATCTAGCACTAAGGCAAACCTTTATTTTTTTCAAAACCACTACACCATTTAAAAGTGATTCTCATCACTAAAAACCCCTGTAAATACCATTTTCATCGTTTGAGCCCTCAAATAAGCCCTGGAACCTAATTTTTAACTAGGCCGGACACTAGGTCTGGACAGGGTCAAAGCTAGTCAAAAACTATAAATAGAGCTAGAGAGCTCATTTTTGAGGGAGCTTCTTGTAGTTTTGAGCTTGTATGAGAACTTTGTTGCAATAGAAGTGATTCCATTGTCTTACTCTCTTTGTTCTTGCCGTGTGTGCGCGTGTGCGTGTATGTGTGTGCATGCTTGTGTGCTTCTCACTCACGCACTTGTGCTTCCACTTGCTCGTGGTCTTCATACCATCCTCACGTCTTCCCGGATTGACATTAAAGGAGGTGCTACTCATCGCTGAGCTACAGAGCCTGATTGAGTACGATATGATAGAGATGCATCTAACTTGCTATCTCACAAGTTCTACACCAGCCATTTAGGCATAGTTTTTGCCTCCTCTATTATGGTTTTCTCATCAATAGGTGCATCATGTAAATCTGCATCAGAAATGGAATGATCTACATTGTAAGATGCCATATTAATTTTCCCACCAAAAAAAAGGATGTGTAGCTAATAATGAAATTTTATGTTTAGCATATTCTGATCATGTCTACAAAATTTTGAAGCAGTAAGTTTTTACATTCTCTCTCTAGAAAGTTGTCGCATGAAATTTGTGTATTAAATTTGAGCATGAAGATGAAGGAATTTGAAAAAGTGTTGTGTGAGAGAAAGATAGAGTAGTCTTAGTAGAAGAAATTTACCTGATTGAATTTTTTTGTAGTTCCTATGTTTTATGTCTCATTCGGTCCCATGAAGATAGGCTAATGAAGAGATTTTTCATGTTTTTTCCTCTCTCTCTAGAATTTCTGATTTTGCAGGGCCCAAAAGTGATATCTGGAAGTAGATTTGGACCTGAGGTTTCTCTAGCACTATTGTACAGATTAAAGAACTAAATATTTTTGTGTCTCACAAGCTTAAGCTAATTCCTCACTGTTTTTGAGTTACAGGGCTTGGAAAAGTGCCATTTTCCAAAACTTAAAAAAAAAAGAGAAGCCTTGATTCATCTTATTCATGTTAGTGGATTTAGAAAACACACATGGGTATATGGGTTATTTCGGGTGATTGACGTGTGTGTGAGTGTACTACAAGGATTGCCTCTATTTTTGCAAGTACAATTCTTGAGGTGGACATGAAAAGAAGATGCATGGGTGGTCTGGAAGTCTTGCATGAGACATGCAAAAAGACATTATCTTAGAGCATGCAGATTCTAAGACTGCATGTCTAGGAAGGCGTGATTGGTCATGCGCTGGCAAAAAGGTGGAGATTGTCAAGGGAGCACTAGATTGTGCTCTCTGACTTCACTAGACAAGATTTCGAAAATACACTTATGATTACAAGAACACCCACGTAGGGAAAATAATACAAGAAGATCTAGCCAATACAAGACGTCCCACAACCCGAGACCAATAGGTATGGAAAACTGGACTAGAGATGATACAGGAGATCCCACAACCCGGGATCGTAAGTATGAGACAAGATATCTGGATTACAAGAAATCCCTTCTGGGAGATGAACTAGATACAAGAAAGAAGGACAAGATCTCGTACTACGAGATTACAAGAGGACAAGACAGGATGTCCAAGAACTAGAGTAGACAAGACTCGAACAAGGAGCAAGACAAGAACTCGAACTAGAACTTGGAGAGTACTTACTTGGCGGTCAAGACTCCTTGAGATCCCAAGACTAGTATTGGAAAGACTGAGAATGAATGTGGCCAACCCCTCCTTTTATAGGTGTTCAAAGGCGGTTCTATATGGCGGTTAATTCTTGATGATGTCATCGTGATGTCATCGACTTGAAACAGGACCTTCGGGTGTCAGAATTTAGCCAATAGATAGTCAATCTTGGGGTTTTGGCACATTCCGAATGCAATGCTAGCATTAGTTTCTCCAAAATATGAACCAATCATGAGATATATAGAGTCACATGGAATCTGAGGTTTAGGATGGTTTCCTTTGTGTCCATGACATCACCTTCCCCTCAAGCGACAAGTTCCATTAGGAGCGGCCATGTTCTCTAGCTTGGGTTTCATTGGATTCTTCTTATGGAATTCACCAACCTTGATTTTTTCTCTCTGAAGATTTTCTATAAGCTCCCAAGTAGGATCACTGATGTCGTAGGTTTTCCAACAAATAAGGCATTCCAATCTTCCTCGAGAGATCCTTGAATCTAATACATGCACGAAATCGAATTCTTCATGATCCTCAATCTTGATAGGTGGTGAAGGCCTGGGTGTCTCTTGAGCTTCCTTGGGTTCTTTATGCAATAGATCCTTTGAGCTTATGGGGGAATGTTGTGGTGTTTCCAAGATCTTTGATGGAGAGTGTTGAATAAGCACACCTCCTTGATTGAATATGAACTCCACCTTATCGTTTACCTTCTTCATATCTTCATAATCATATCATTTGGAATGACTTCTGGGGCTTCAAAGATTCTTGATTCGAATTCCTGAGGAATAAGTTCTTCATTATTCACCACTTGTGACTCTTGGACTTGGCTTTCTTTTAACAACTGATTCGCACATTGAATTGCCTGATTGATAAAATCCTCCAAGGTATTTGCTTTAGGCATGGATAGCAAGAGATATTTGACTTCAGGATTAAGGCCACTTTGAAACTGATTAACAATGTAGTCTTCTTGATATCTAGTTCCACAAAACAACATCTTGATATTCAAGGCATAGCTTGAAACTGATCGATCATCTTGTCGTAGCAATATTTTCATCTCTTGGACGTGTTCGATCAAGTCCTTTATGGAAGATTGGATCTCCATGCATAGGGAATCCATGGTGCTTGGTCTTGATGAAGGTAGTCTTGCCAAAATGTCAGGGGAGCACTAGATTGTGCTCTCAGACTTCACTAGACAAGATTTCGGAAATACACTTATGATTACAAGAACACCCACGTAGGGAAAATAATACAAGAAGATGTAGCCAATACAAGATGTCCCACAACTAGAGACCAATAGGTATGGAAAACTGGACTAGATATGATACAAGAGATCCCACAACCCGGGATCATAAGTATGAGACAAGATATCTGGATTACAAGAAATCCCTTCTAGGAGATGAAGTAGATACAAGAAAGAACTCAAAAAGATCTCGTACTACGAGATTACAAGAGGACAAGACAAGATGTCCAAGAACTAGACTAGACAAGACTCGAACAAGGAGCAAGACAAGAACTGGAACTAGAACTTGGAGAGTACTTACTTGGCGGTCACGACTCCTTGAGCTCCCAAGACTCGTATTGGAAAGTCTAAGAATGAATGTGGCCAACCCCTCCTTTTATAGGTGTTCAAAGGTGGTTCTATATGGCTGTTATGACTTGACAATCAATCTTGGGGTTTTGGCACGTTTCGGATGCAATGGTAGCATTAGTTTCTCCAAAATATGAACCAATCATGAGATATGTAAAGTCACATCGAATCTGAGGCTTAGGATGGTTTCCTTTGTGTCCATGATAGAGATCCAAAAAGACAAAGAGTGAGAGATAGGAAAGGAGGATGGTCGTACATTGATCATGATCGTTTTTGGCTTCTGAGATTGCGATGGAGATTGAGATTAGGATTGAGATTGTGATTGTGATTGAGATTGGGATTGAGATCAGCTCGGGGGTGGTCGGGTGGATGAGGCTTCACATTCAAGATATTTGGTAGGATTTTGTAATGCAAATCAGAACTACTTGAAAATCTACACAGATAATAAAATTCTCTCTCTTCTTGTTCTGTGTATATTCTGTTCTTCTTCTTTATATCTTGTTGTGCTGAAGTCTATTATTCTATGTGGGATTGTGATTGAAGATTAGGAGACTTGTTACAAGTGGTATCAGAGCGGAGTTGGATTCCGGGACAAGATGCAGGCTTTGAAGAAGAAGATAGAAGAACAAGAGGAGCTTATCCTTAGAGTGAATGCAGAATTACATAAAGAAAGATCCAACAAACAAAAAGAGGGTACTGCAAATGCTTTCATGGACCTCAATGATGAAGGTGGTAATGGTGCGGGCACATCGAATGCACGTAGAGCTAGACGACAACGTGAACCTAAGACGGTGATGATGCAAGTGAATCTACACTTGCATCATCACTTGCAAGTGAATATACACTTGCAAAATTAAATGAATTTGATGGTGAGAAGAAAATTGGAGAGGATCTTGAAGCATGGATTGCGGAACTTGAAGATTTCTTTGACCTATGCAAGCTTAGTGATGAATCAAAAGCAAAGGTGGCAATTCTACATCTGCAAGGAGTCACAAAACTGTGGTGGAAATAATACATGCAGACAAGAACACGAGGATAGACATAACTTGTCTGTTGAAGAATATAAGGAGAAAATCTTGTGTTTACATAAGTATGCACTAGAAGTTTCTGGAGATGCCCTGAAGAGAAAATTTATTGAGGGTTTTCGAGAAGAGCTTCGCTATCAAGTAAAGGGGTCCGAATGTGTATATTTTCTTGAATGCGGTTGCAAAAGCAAAAAACTTTGAGAAGATGGAGAAGTTTACTATGAAAAAGGCATCCAAATCAGGGTTTATCTCAACAAGACATCGACTCCTAAGATCTATTTCAATAAATCAGAATGGACAAAAATTGACTAACTCTATTAATGGTCAAGGAGGAAAAACTAAGCCGAAGCAGATGGATACGCCTAAGAAGCAAGAACCTATGCACTGGCAACATGATTCTAATTTCTTGGACCATGCTAAAATATTAGGATGTTGCTTTCGATGTGGAGAACAGGGACATCGCACTTTTGAATGTCCAAACAAGGCCATCAACTATTTTATGCAAGTGAAGGTAGCTCATCTACAAGAAGAAAACATAACAATTGAGGAAGCGGATGATCAAGGTACGTGTTCTAACCCTAGACTTCAATGCATGGAAAGTTCTTCTCATACAAGGGCATCGGTGATTATGATTATGAGGGACATATCCTCACGTAAGGTTAGTTTCTTGACTGATTTGGGTAGTACAAATTGTTTCCTTTCACTTAAGTTGGTAGAGGCTTTAGAATTGCATATTGAGATGCAGAACAAAAGACCTATACAGATGGCTAATGGTAGGATACACTATACTCAAGGTTGTATTGAGAATCTTGATTTTATGTTATGAGAACATAAGTTTTTGGGTACCTTCCATGTAATTGAAATGAGAGAATGTGATGTAATCATCGGAATGGACTGGTTAGTTCATAACAATGTCATGATTGATTGTGAAAGTGGGATCCTTACTTTGAAAATAGAAGGGAAGGAACATCATCTAGTAGGCAAGTGTAATTCAAGTTTTTCTCCTATTTTTGCTATAAAGTTGATTAGGAGTATTTGACGAGGTTGTGAGACATATTTGGTTCATGTGAATGATCTTTAGGAGAAGAAAAGGAAGATGAAATACCTAAATATGTTAGAAAACTTTTACATGAGTATGTAGATGTATTTCCTAATGATATGTCGGGCATGCCTCCTCCTAGGAAAATTGATAATGCTATAGACCTCTATCCAGGAAGTGAGCCTTATTCTAGAGCACCTTATAGGTTCAATATTGATGAATTGAAAGAGTTTAAGCTCCAACTCGATGATATATTGAAGAAGGGGTTGATAAGACCTAGTGTTTCACCTTGGGGAGCACCTGTTTTGTTTTAGAAATACAGACTTTGTATTGACTATAGGGGACTAAACAAGAAAACAATTAAGAGCAAGTATCCACTTCGACACATAGATGAATTGCTAAGTCAATTGAGTGGTGCCATAGTATTCACTAAAATTGACTCAAGATCAAGATATCATCAAATTAGAGTAAAGTTTGAGGACATACCCAAAACAACTTTTAGAACATGATATGGTCACAGTTTTGCCTTTCGGATTGGCAAATGCTCCTGCAACATTTATGTGTTTGATGAATAATGTGTTTCATGAATATCTCGATGAATTTATCTTAGTCTTTCTTGATGATATTTTTGTGTATTCTAAGGCTGATGATGAACATGCATTGCATCTCAGGAAGACTTTACAAAAACTAAGAAAACATAAACTATATGGTAAGATGAGTAAATGTTTTTTTGCAAAGGAGGAAGTGACTTATTTGGGGAGAGTTTTTTCTAAGGGAAGGGATTCACATAGATCGTGAGAAAGTTAAAAGCATATTTGACTGGCCTACACCCAAGTGTGTGAGAGATGTGAGAAGCTTCCTTGGTTTGGCATAATATGAGAGGGCACACATTAGGGAATTTTCTCGAATTGCAAATCCTCTTACAGAATTGACAAAGAAAAATAGAGACTTCACATGGAACGATGAGTGTCAAAATGCATTTGAAGAATTAAAACAAAAAATTATCAAAAATTGTGTGCTAAAGATATCTGAGTTAGGGAAGCCATTTATTGTTGCATGTGATGCTAGTGGAAGTCAAATCGGATTCGTACTTTCATAAGAAGGAAAGGTAGTGGCTTATGAGTCAAGGAAACTAAGGAAACATGAATTAAATTATACAACATATGACTTGGAAATGCTTGCAGTTGTTCATGCACTTAAACATTGGAGACACTTATTGTTTGGAGTAAAGTTTGAATTAAGAACAGATCATCAGAGCATTAAATATATATTTATTCAACATTTACTTAACAATAGACAAAAATGATGGATCAAATTGCTAAGTGAATATGCTATTTGACATTAAATACTTAGTAGGAAAAGAAAACAAAGTGGTCGATGCTTTGAGTCGTAAACCGTTATGCAATTCAATTTCTATTTTATCCTCTGATTTTGATATTGGAAAAGAATTAAAAGAAGATTTATTATATGTAGCAATCTTGAAATTTTTGGACACGAATCCAGGTTCTATGTTTCAGGAAAAATTTCATTTGAAAACTAATGATTTGTATTGTAATTCTTCTTTATGTAGTTATTCATAATCTGTTTTGAAAGAAGAGATTCTGCATGACTGTCATGATGCACCTTACTTTGCACAACCTAGCTTTCCTAGGACTTATGCAAAAGTGAAAGCTTCATATTATTGGCTAGGTATGAAATATGATATTAAGAGGTATGTGAAAGAATGTTTGAAATGTCAACAGGTTAAGGATGAATTTAAAAGGAGTCTTGGCATGTTACAACCATTAGATGTGCCTGATCAAAAATGGGAATCCATCTCTATGGGTTTCATAACAAAGTTGCCTGTGACAAGAAGTGGGCATGATACCATCTTTGTTGTCGTGGACCGTCTTACAAAGATGGCACATTTTCTTCCCATGAGGAAAACTGATATAGCTTTGCATGTTGCTAAACTTTTCATAAAAGAAACTTTTAGGTTACATGGTATACCGAAAAGTATAATTTCTGATAGGGATGCAAGGTTTACATCTAATTTTTGGAAAGCAACATTTCAATCCATAGGAACATAATTATGCATGAGTACTACATGTCATCTTCAAATTGATGGTGAGACCGAGAGGGTTAACAAGGTGCTTGAGGATATGTTATGTATGTATGTGAATGATAAGCAAAACAATTGGACATATAATAGTTGCATATAATCGTTGGTTGAGTATGCATATAATAGTGCATGGCATTCATCTATTACGACGACACTTTTTGAAGCAATGTATGACTATAATTGTTTTTTGCCTCATTCATTTTTTAATTCACAAAATCAGGTTGAGGTATCCAAACAAATGCTTGAAAACATGGATTTGGAGCTAAATAAGGTAAGGGAGAACATGAAAGATGCACAAAAACGTCAGAATTTATATCATGATCTCAAAAAGAGACCCTTGGGATTTATAGCAAATGATCTGGCTTTTTTGAAAGTGAATCCTTCTAAATCAAATCTGGTTTTAGGCAAAGATCATGATTGTCTCCACATTATGCTGGTCGTTTTAAAATCTTAAAGAAAGTTGGTTCTGTTGCATATTTACTTGACCTGCCTAACACTTTGAAAATTCATCTAGTTTTCCATGATGGATTACTTAAAAAGTATGTTCCTAATGCTGATCATGTTTTGCATGACAAATCTAAGTTGAAGGAAGATGCCACTTTTGAGCTTAAACCAGAAGTTATAATGGATACGAGAATTAGACATATTAGGAATTGTGAAATAGTGGAAATTTTAGTTAAGTGGTTTTCATATCCTATTGAAGATTCAACATGGGTAGGTTTAGATGAGCTTATGGAACATTATCCTTCTTTCGAGCTTTGAGGAAAAAGTTCTTAACAAAGGGGGAGAATTATAAGATGCCATATTGATTTTCCCACCAAAAAAAAGGATATGTAGGTAATAATGAAATTTTATGTTTAGGATATTATGATCATTTTTGCTAAATTTTGTAGCAATAATTTTTTACATTCTCTCTCTAGAAAGTTGTCACATGAAATTTGTGTGTTAAATTTGAGCATGAAGATGAAGGAATCTGAAAAAGTATTGTATGAGAGAAAGGTAGAGTACTCTTAGTAGAAAAACTTTACTTGATTGAATTTTTGTAGTTCCTATGTTTTATGTCTAGTCCCATGAAGATAGGCTAATGAAGATATTTTTTATGTTTTTTCATCTCTCTAGAATTTTCAATTTTGTAGGGCCCAAAAGTGATATCTGGAAGCAGATTTGGACTTGAGGTGTCTCTAACACTATTGTATAGATTGAAGAACTGAATATTTTTGTGTCTCACAAGCTTAAGCTAATTCCCACCGTTTTTCAGTTATAGGGCTTGGAAAAGTGCTGTTTTCCAACACCTAAAAAAAAGAGAGGGAAAAGCCTTGCACATTTTATGTTCGCGGATTTAGAAAATGCACATGGGTATATGGGTTATTTTGGGTGATTGACGTGTGTGTGAGTGTGTTGCAAGGATCGGCTCTATTTTTGCAGGTACAATTCTTGACGTGGACATGAAAAGTAGATGCATGGGTGGTCTGGAAGTCTTGCATGAGACATGCAAAAAGACACTATCTTGGAGCATGCATATTCTAAGGGTGCATGTCTAGGAAGGTGTGATTGGTCATGCGCTGGCAAAAAGGTGGAGATCCAAAAAGACGAAGACTGAGAGATAGGAAAGGAGGATGGTCGTACATTGATCACGATCGTTTTTGACTTCTGAGATTGTGATTGAGATTGAGATTGGGATTGAGATTGTGATTGTGATTGAGATTGGGATTGACATCGACTCGGGGGTGGTTAGGTGGATGAGGCTTCACATTGAATCTATTTGATAGATTTTGTAATGCAAATCAGAACTACTTGTAAATCTACATAGATGATAAAATTCTCTCTCTTCTTGTTCTACCTATACTCTGCTTTTCTTCTTTATATCTTGTTGTGCTAAATTCTATTATTCTGTGTGGGATTGTGATTGAAGATTAGGAGACTTGTTATATGCATCATCATGTGAAACCTATAAATTCTGAGAAATTGCCTCATTTGGACTAGCACTAGACTATTCACATGTAAAAAGAGGTAGCAAAGTGTCATACACATCTTTGGAGCTAACCAATGTCTCCTTAGCATATGAAAGTAATGGCTGAATAGCATCTTCCAAAAAAACAACATCATGAATAACCAAGATGTGTTTAATCTATGGACGATACATATGATAGCTTTTGCTTTCAAAACTATAGCCAACAAAAATACATTTCATTGCTTTATCATCCAATTTCCTACGTTGTTGTTTAGGCACTTATGCATATGCCAGACAGTCAAAGACATGCAAGTGAGCAATAGATGGTTTGCGACCATTACAAGCCTCATATGGAGTCATAGACTGGAATGCTTTAGTGGGACACCTATTAAGTACATATGTTGCACACATAGTAGCATCAAGCCAGAAACTATGTGGTAAAGCTTGACTCTTGACCATACATGTCACCATCTCATGAGTGATATGTTCTTCCTTTCAGCAACTCCATTCTATTGAGGTGTATAGGGCACTTCACACTGATGTTTTATCCCATGTTCAGCCAGAAATGTATTACAAAAAAAAGACATATATTCCTCCCCTCGATCAAAATGGAGCTTTTCCATTTTACATGCTGATAGATTTTCAGCCAAAAGCAAAAACTATACCCATGCATGCCTAGAGAAATCATCAATAAAAGTCATGAAGTAAAGCTAGTTGCCAAAGGAGGGTGTTTGCATAAGACCATAGACGTCACTGTGCACAAGCTACAATTTGTTAGCTCAAATTGAACCATCTTTTGGGAATGAAGAATGCTGCATTTTGCCCAAAGTACAGAATTTACAAACATGTTTACCAAGTGCCTCAAGTTTGGGCGGAGAGGACACCATTTCAAATTTTTGTAGGCATAGCAAACTAGCAAAATTCACATGACCAAAGCATGCATGTCAAAGCTTTGTATCTAACATAGCTTGAAATCATGTACTGCGCATGTTGAATCATTCATAGATTTTTCATAGTCTATGAGCTTACACAACCCACGACATAAAATGCTAGAAGCAATAATGACATTGCAATTTGATAGATCATGAACTGTACATCTGTCATCAACAAATTTCACAACCAAGTCAATCTTGGCTAATGTTGAAACTGATAGGAGATTTTTCTTGATCCCTAGCACACATGAAGCATCCGACAATGTAAAAGAACTACTATCAAGAGTAGCTAGAATGATCTTACCAACTCCCATGACAAGATAAGAGGAGTTGGTGGTGCATATGATAGTATTCCCTGTAGGGTCAGGTTCAAGTGAAGTGAAAAAATTGTTCTATGAGGGAATATGTTTGGTTGCCCCACTATCAAAGTACCAAACATTTGAGTCTACTGCAAACATACATTGTTCATGAGAAGATGGGCCATAACTACAAACTGTAGTAAATGCCCATTCTTCATTCTGCACAACATTAACAGAATCTGTTTTGGGTGTAGACGCCTCTGCAACAACCATTCCAACCTCTTTCTTCTTTGCCTTTTTTGCAACCAGTTTTGGACAGCTCCTTATGAGATGATCATTTCCTTTACATTATTTTCTAAACAATTTCTACTTTTTTGTTTTCTTCTCCTCTCTATCATCCTTCTTTAATTATGTAGAATTAGTTTGCTTTGAGTGGGTATACCCATGTATCGCTCGAAAAATCATCAATGAAAGTCAGGAAGTAAAGATAGTTTCCAAAAGAAGGTATCTGCATAGAACCATATACATCACTATGTACAAGCTGTAATTTCTGAGTAGCTTAAACTAAACCATATTTTGGGAAGGATGAATGCTGCATTTTCCCAAAATATAGCCTTCACAAACATGTTTACTGGGGTGCCTCAAGTTTGGGCAAAGAGGACACCATTTCAGATTTCTGCAGGTGTAGCAAACTAGCAAAATTAGATGACCAAAGCATGCATGCCAAACCTTTGCATCTGATATAGCCTGAAAATCATGTACTCCACATGCTGAATCATTCATAGATTTTTCATAGCCTATGAGCTTATACAACCCATGACATAAAATGCTAGAAGCAATAATCATGTTGCCAATTGAGAGATCATGAACTATACATCTATCATCAACAATTTCACAACCAGGCCAATCTTGGCTAATGTAGAAACTAATAATAGATTTTTCTTGATCTGTGACACAAATAAAGCATCTGACAAGGTGAAAGAAGTAACATCAGTAGTAGTTAGAATGGTCTTGAGAATTGCCATGACAAAATAAGAGGAGTTATTGGCGCATGTGACAATATTCCTTTTAAGGGCAGGCTCAAGTGAAGTGAAGAAACTATGCTGCAAGGTAATATGTTTGATTGCCCCACTATCAAAATACCAAACATCTAAGTCTACTACATAGATACACTGTTCGTGAGAAGATGGGTCAAAACTACAAACAGTAGTAAATGCCCATTCTTCATTCTGCACAAGATTTGCAGACTCTGTTTTCGATGTAGAGGCATGTGCAACAACCATTCCAACCTCTTTTTTCTTTGGCTATTTTGCAGCCAATTTTCGATAGTTCTTTATGATATGATCATTTCCTTTATAGTACTTACAAAAGATTTTTTGTTTTATTGATTTCTTCTCATCTTTGTCTTCCTTCTTTGAATGTGCAGCATTTGTAGATTTTTGCTTACTAGTAGATGAGCTGCATTTACCTTTGCCCTTCTGATTAGCCAAGAAAGCTTGGTCTACAACATGCATAATGGACTTGTTCTGCCTAGTTCAATCTTCCTACACCATAATAGAGACTAACTCTTCAAATGTCAAGGCATTTGGACTACCTTTCATCATCAAACAAAGAGTAGAAGAAAAACTCTGATATGAATTAGGAAGACCATTCAGAATGGTCTGCACAAGTGAGCATCTGGTATAACTTCATTAGCAAAAATCAATTGTTCCTTCAAGTCTTTGATGTTTGTTAGAAAACCATCCATAGAATCACCTTCATTCATGTGCTCACTCTCCAACTGTTTTCAGAGGTAAGCAACACGAGCCTCATTCCTAGCCTTGTACAATGTGGTAGGTGTATCTCAAGCATCCTTAGCTATTCTGTAAGATCGAATGTGAGGAATAATGGCACATTTGACAGACAAGGCTATCAATGCATGTGCCTGAGCATCTCTGCCGTCCCAACAATTTTTCTCTACAATAGGTGTGACAAAAATCATAGCAAAAATAGGGGTATGAAGAATGTCAACATCTTTAATGCCATCTACATCAACTTCAATGCCTATATTTGCAGGTGCAATAGGAAGTTTTTCAACACCCTGCACAATGTTCCATAGTCCTTTTGCAACCAATACATGTCGCATAATATAAGCCCACAATGGCTAATTGGTACCATATAACTTATCCTCAATAGCCAACATATAGAATACATCACTGCTTTTAGCTATGGCCACTAACTTAAATACCATGATGCAAGAAAATGACTATATTTGAAAAAGTTGAATAGAAGTACCCTGATAAGTTCTACTGTACCTATAGTGGACTTCGAAACACTTATATTGGTGAACCAAAACCTGTATATATCTTTGGCACAAAAAGATGAAATAACCTACAAAAACACTACGATAGTGCGTTCGGAGGTCGAAATGAGCTGAGATCACGATTCTGGCACCACCCAGCAAAGCTTTTTTGATCTCCTAATCACCCTGAGTATGCTCACCACATTTCGTGCAATTCTGAGACTATGAGCGAAGGGAGTTGATGACACCTTAGATGAAGTGGCGACCTGCTCTGATACCAATTGTTGGAGTTAGATGTCCGCGAAAGCACATGAAAAACACAAGGAAGTAGAAGAAGCTTGAAACACAACACACAATACTGAATGTATTACAACTAGAATGTAAAACGATAAGTAACCCATTAGGGCAATAGACGTATATACAAGCTAGGTGGGAAAAAGCCTCATAAAGAGGGAAAAAAATGCCTCGACGGTCCTAGTGTGTTCACACACATCACTACCTAAATATATCAATACTGGTGTAGTTCTGCACGTTCATGGATACACGGATGCAAATTGGGCTGGTAGTATTCCTAAGAAAAGATCTACTAGTGGTTTTCTATTCTCACTTGGAAGTGCAGCTATTACATGGAGCAGCAAGAAGCAACCCATTGTTGCTTTGTCGAGTACAAAGGCTGAGTATAGAGGGGCTGCAATGACAGCATGTGAAACATCTTGGTTAGAGATGCTACTTCTAGATTTCGGTGTGGAAGTACAAGATCCTATCACCATCTATTTGTGATAATCTTAGTAGCATATAATTAGCATGGAGCCCTGTTTTTCATGCTAGAACAAAGCATATCGAGGTACATTATCATTTCAACACGGAAAAGGTATAAGCAAGTGATATTGACCTTGTTTATGTGAGAACAGATGAGCAAGTTGCTCATATATTCACTAAAGCACTCGGAGCTGAGAAGTTGAAGAAGTTTCAAAACATGCATGGATTACAAGACATGACATTGAGCTTGAAGGGGAATGTTGAGATATCAAGATCAACATGTGATGATCTTGAATGAAACATATCACCTTTTCATTTCTTTGACATGTATAGTGGTCACACTGCTATATGTCATAGATACTTAATTGAGCTTTACTAGATTTATCTACAGAGAGTGATGGCACATTTGTTTCTTACCAGCTCACTCATTCGGGGACATTAGGCTTTTCCTTATGTATTGTTCTTTATATATTGCACTTGTTGTATTGTTGTTTTAGGTCATTCTTGTACATTTCTTTTATGTAATAGAAGAAGAATAAGATCATTCTTCCTTGCCTCAATCTGTGTGTGTGCTCCTCTTTGATTGTGACAATGTGTGTGAGCTCTCTTCCTTATCTCCTTCCTCATGACATATTATGCATATCACAAGAAATCATCATGCTAAGAGGATGTCTAGAATCTCAAAAATGTTAAACATCAACTTCCTTAATTAATGTTTTTTTAAATCACAAGCCATCATAGGACTTTCTAGAAATTAGCATGTCATGAACACGGAGGATTAGGCATATCAAGGTGTCATCTAATTATCTCTTAGTGAAGCAATAGCGATCCCCATTGCCCCTATAAAAAAGTATGTGGAAATTCATAAAATCAAACTTGTTGTCTTCTTATGGTTACATACCAAAATTTCTTTGACAAGAATTGCATAACCCCCTAGTTTGCAAGTGATTATTTTTTCATATCCATTTGAGTCACCTCAAATTGCTTCTCCTTTTTTTAATTTGCAAAACAAAATGTGCAGTGTAATCATCTAGACCACTAGAGATGTTGTTGCTTAAATGGCTTTGCAACCAAATGTGCTTTATATTTTGGAGAAACAAATTCTAGATTACTAGTCTTATGAATAGAGTCTATGCCACTTTTTCATGGGATGCCTTACTAGACATGATCATCTATTTGCACAGCTTTGTAATGAGCAATCATTAGCATCTCTCAACACAAAAAAGTTCAAACATGGTAAAATTTTATAAGATGCATGAGATACATGGTAAGAATGTTAACAAGAAAGCTTCGAAGAAGTCAAGAAGTATGGGAATTTTTAGAGATCGACATTTTTGTCATGGGTGCACTAAAACTAGTGTAGCTTAGATAGATAGTTTCTACTGGAAAATCGCAACTCTCTCTTGTAATTTTATAACTTTTAATTTACATTTCCATAAAGCATTGTATTAGAGGGGGTCCATTATAAAATTATATCATCCTCATTTGTAAAAGGATCTCTTGGGTGTTTTTTTAATTGAAGTGAATAGGGAGATAATTTCTTCTTCAAAATTCATATCTTCACCTTCTCTTAACTTCTCTTTAAGCTTCCATAGTGTACTTAGGTCTATGAATAAATGAATAGCATTCATAAACCCTCTTGTAACTTATGGTCACTTGTTTTCACCAATATTTTTCTTGATTGTGTGCATGTTTGTTGTTTTTCCTTTATGTGAATGTGTGTGTTGATTATTGTTTCCCACATATTTCAATCACATATATTCATAATTTTGAGGATTTTATCCATGCTACTTTGAAGTCTTTGTGGAGAGTGTAGATTTAGAATGATACCAAATATGACTATGTTTGGTGCAATGATCTCAATGGTATGAACGTTTTCTTGCATGTAGTTAGATTAGTGTATGAAAATTATTTGGGAAGTCATGAGTGATAATGCACTCGTGTAATCAATCCTTTACATCTTCCATGTGGCTCTTACCACAACCTTCAAGTCTATCTGTTATTTTTGGTGCAAAAGAAGCAAGCATTGATGCTTGACTTCAACTTAATGGACTCCTTTGATAAGCTGTAACATCCATATTTGAAATTATGGAGAATGTATTCATAGACGATATATATATGTTTGTTGATATATTTTGGTAGTGATGTGTCTGAACACACATAGGACCACCGAGGCACTTTTTTCCCTCTTTATGAGATTCTTTTTCCCTCGAATTTTATATACGCCTATAACCCTAATGGGTCACTTATCTTTGTATGTTCACTTGGCAATACATTCAATATTGTGTTGTGCTCCAAGGTTCTTCTTCTTCCTTGTGTTGTTCGTGTGCTTTTGCTAACCTTCAACTCCAACAATTGGTAGCAAAGCAAGTCACCACTTCATCCAGGATGTCATCAACAACCCTTCGATCATAGTCTTGAAATAGCACAAAATTGTTTTAGCATACTTGAGGCGATTAGGAGTTCAAAACGGCTTTGTTCTATGGCATTGAAATTTTGATCTAAGCTCATTTCAGCCTCGGAACGCACTATCACAACGACTCTGTCGAAAATTTCATCCTTTTGTGCCAAACATATATATAGGTTTTCATTAGCCAATACAAGCACCTCAAAGTCTATTACAGGTTAACCAGAGCTTGACAAGGTGTTTCTCTTCAACTTTTTGATATATAGTCATTTTTGGCTGAATGCAATTATGTATTATGTATGTTGGCTATTGAGGATAAGATGGATGGCACTAATAACCCATCATGGGCATATATGATGTGTCATGTATTGGTAGTAAAAGGGTTGTGGAATATTGTGTAGGGTATCAAAAAATATCCTATTACACTTGCAAATATAATTATTGAAGGTGGTTGATGAAAGAGCCACTATAGGTTGTTTCTTTGACATCCATGAGATGATCTTCTTCCCTAGTATGATAACATATCCACTAGTGCTCCTCTTGTCATCTTTGGAACCTGCCCAATTAGCATCACAATAAGCTTGTAAATTTAATCCATCATCAAATGGATAATATAGCCCTTCATTCAATAATCCTTTGAGGTAAGTAATTACCCTTTTGGATGGAACAAGATGAGCTAGGCTTGGTGCCTACAAAAATTGAGATAAAATGCCAACTAGTGCAACATCTGGTCTTGTCATAGTAGCATACAAGAGAGAACCAATTATTGACCATGTATCCTTCATGAGTACTTATTTTAACATTTACTTCTAATGTTTTTGAAATGGGCTTGCAATCACACAAGCCAAACCTCTTCAAAAGATCTAGAATGTATTTCCTTTGCATCAAGTATATACCTTCCTCTTTATATAGTACTTCAATCCCAAGGAATTACCTTAAAATCCCTAAATCAGAGACTTTAAAATCACATCCAAGCTTCCTCTTTATTTTCTTTATGTTGGATTCATCATCCCCTCTAATGATCAAATCATCAACATATATAAAAATGAAAACAATTTTGCTATCTTCCTTCTTCACAAAAAATGATGGGTCTGCATGACTCTAATTGTATCCACATTTTACCAAATAGTCCACAAGTCTTTGGTTCCAAGCCCTTGGTGGTTGCCTGAGTCCATAAAGAGCCTTCTTAAGCCTGCATACATGATGTGGAAACCTCTCATCTTCAAAGCCTTGGGGCTGCTCCATGAAGACTACCTCTTCAAGCTCGCCATTTAGGAAAGCATTCTTCACGCCCAAATAGTACATCTTCCAACCTTTTGAGGCTGAAATTGCAATCAAACTCCTTTTGATAGACATCTTAGCTATTGGTTTGAATGTTTCCTCAAAGTCTATGCAATATATTTGAGCAAAATCTTTGGCAACCAACCTCATCTTATACCTAGAGATGCTCCCATATGCATGCCTCTTTACCTTGTACACCCATTTGTTGCCAATGACTTTCATGTCCTTCGTTCTTGAAGCCAATGAACAAGTGCCTTTTCTTAGTTCTCCATGGCTTCAATCCATTCCATAGGCTTATTTGCTTCTTCAAAAAAATTAAGTTCTTCACAAGCTATAACTTGACTCATGTAGGCATAGTGTCTTGCAATAAATGAATCATATGTTAACCTTTGAACATGGTATTTAACCCTTTTGGATAAGCTTACCTCACCAATAGGCGATGGGAATCTCCTCCTCCTTGGTTTAGATGCTTTAAATCTTGGAGTTTCTAATTTCTCCACATCTTCATCACTTGTAGAGTCCATGTCTACCCATCAATCGTCTTTGTCATTTGCCTTTTCCTTTCCTTTGCTACTTCTTTCACTTGAATGAGCTTCATTCATTGTTCTTCCATGCCAAAATTATGTAGTACTCTCCTTTGATGGTGTGCATGAAGTGGTTGGACTCATCTTCATGCTTTGTTGTTGCTCTTTGAACTTCTTCTCGACTTCATATGCATCATCAACTTGTAACAGATCTTTGCTACCATACCAAGGTAGCAACTCATCAAATGTTACATCCTTGGACACCTTAAGCTCTTTTATGCAAAGATTATAGCATCTAAAACCCTTTTTCTCTAAAGAATATCCAAGGAATATACACCTATCTGCCTTCAGATCTAACTTGTGTCTCAATTCTTGAGGTATGTGAACATAACACACACAAACAAATACTTTGAGATGTGAAAGGTTGGGTTTCTTACCAAACCAAGCTTCATAAGGTGTAACTCCATGTAATCTTGAGGTTGGAAACCTATTCATAATGTATGTCACTGTATTTATTGCAGCAGCCCAATAAGAGTTAAGAACATTCATTTCATTTAACAAAGCTCTAGCCACTTCTGCTATGTATTTGTTCTTCCTCTCCACGATCCCATTTTGTTGAGGTATACCTACAAGTGAATTGCCTTTTGATGCCATGGTTATGTGAAAAATCTGAGAATTCATTTGAAATATACTCTCCCCTTCCATCAGATCTGAGAGTCTTTGTATACTTCCTTATCTCATTCTCCACTAGGTTTTTGAACCTCTTGAAGTGATAAAACACCTTTGACCTTGACTTCATGCAATACATCCTAATAAACCTTGAATGATCATCTATAAATGTGATAAAATATCTATTACCTCCAATGGATGGCTCCCTTCTAGGTCCCCATACATCTATGTGTATGAGATTGAACATTTCACTGCTCACATATGCTCCCTTCTGGAATGGCAATTTGCTTTGTTTCCCTAATTGATAAGCATGGCACAAATGTTACATATTTTGATATATAAGATCAATTATACCACTCACATAGCCCTTCTTTTGCATGTCCTTCATCCTTTGTAGGTTTATGTGCCCAATTCTTTTATGCCATAAGTCGATTTTTGCAATCTTTTATTTCCAATTGACAAGTAGATAGTGTGAGGGGTTGATGGATTTACCTCCATGGTGAAGATTCTTGCTTACTTCTTTCCTTTTGCTATGAGCTTGTAGTCTTGCTTAGGGTCTTCAACAAAACATCTTTGATCATTGAACCTCACCTCATAACCTCTTTCAACCATTTGACCTACCAAAACCAAGCTCTTTGTGATGGTTGGCACATGCAACACATCCTTCAACACCTTGGAGCTTTGAGATCTATTCAATGCAACATCTCTTACATGTTTAATGTTTTGATCACTATCATCCCCTGTCTCTACATGTCTTTGAGTGATGGGTGAGTGTAAATTCAAGAAAATATCTTTATTTCATCTCATATGGTTGCTACAACCACTGTCAATGCATCGTATAAAATCTAAATTGACTCTTTCACTTGACCCATACATCATAAGCAAGTTCTCATTTTCTGAATCTACTGAAGTACTAGCATAATTACCTTAGTTCGTTTTGTATCCTTGATTTCCTCCTTCTTTGGACCAACAATCTCTTGCATAATGGCCCAATCTTCCACAAGTGTAGCATTCTCCATTGGATGCTTCTTTGAGTCCAAGTGATACCAATTGAGCCTAGGGCATTTGCAAGCTCCTTAACCTTCAAAATGTACTCATTTGTGTTAGTACTTGGTGCTTTCATAAGATTATTTAGCTCATTCTTGAGCTGAATCATCCTTGCCTTGGTTGATGAAGAGTACAATCTCTCCAAGGTCTCCCAAAACCTCTTGGATGTGTACAAGTCTTGTATATGCTTTATCATGCTATTACTTATGTGCTAGGATAGAACGAATATGACTGTACTTAGTCAATAAGCCTTGTAACACGGGAAGACTAGTGATATGGTTTTTGTTATTAATGGAATGAAGTGATTGTAAAAAAAGGAAATACCCACGTGAGAGCTGATCATCTCTCTAGGTTAACACATGGAGAACCACCTAGCGGAGTACCCAACGATTTTCTAGACATGTACCTATTCAATTTGTCCTAAGTGGGCAGAAAAGCTAATTCCAATACTCACTCATGGACCACAACACTCAAGTAATAAGGAGATTAGAAAGGAAATTCTGCAATCGTGTAATTTATACATTGTAGTTGGAAGTGTGTACCATAAAGAACCCAATGGTGTATTATCTAGATGTTTAGAAGAAGACAAATAGAAGAACTTGATCAAACAAGCGCACGTAAACAAATGGAGAATGCACAAGGGAACTCATGGAACTCTAAGAGAATTGAAATGATTAGGAGTCTATTGGCCTGATATGCCTAAGGATGTTCATGAGTATGTTGGTGGTTGCACGGAATGTCAAGAAACCACTCTAGATGACCATACATCATTACCTTTCTCTACAATAGCACCCAACTAGTGAAATTCTTAAAGACACGAGAGCATGAGGACGGAACCAGTTTGGCTAGGAAACGATCCCTAGAAGAAATGAGTAAGGACTATGTTATCATGGGGAGACAATTATTTAAGAAAGGGAAAGACAATCTACAACTATGTGTACATGAAGCAGAGTACTTACCCTGCAGGTGCCGTAGGAGGACATTTTTCAGCCAAAAGAACTGTAAAAATGATCCTCTTTGCACGCTTGGGGTGGCAAACTCTACATATGGATGCAGACACCTACGTACGAAGTTGTGAGGCATGCCAAAGAGCTAAATACCCTATTAGACAAGATGACATGCCTTTAAGACCTATGGTCTACACAAGAGCCTTTTCCAAATGGGGTATTGATTTCATAAGACCCATTAATCCACTAGCCAAAGGATCACACTCTGAGTACATAATAGTAGCAACCAATTGTCTGACTAAATGGGTAGAAGCAAAAGCAACTCAAAACAACGATGCACCGACCACAGTTAAGTTTCTTTTTGAGCACATCTTTACTCGCTTTGGACTACCTATAGAGATAGCGAGTGATCGAGGAACGCATTTCATTAATGAAGTAATAGAGTCCTTGATGAATGAATTCTTAGTGATTCATAAGAAATCAGCCCCTTATCACACTCAAGCCAACGGTCAAGAAGAAAGTTCCAATAAAGTGTTGTGCACTGTATTGACAAAGATAGTCAATAGAAGGTTGGGACAAACAATTGCATCATGCAATTTGGGCCTTCTGGGTGGCATACAAAATAGCTATTGGAACTACACCATTCAGCCTAGTGTATGGCCAAAATGCAATCCTGCCAATCGATTTTTTGGTGCCTACTTTAAAAGTGACACAACAACATGAATGGATAGGGCACGAGCTATCCAAACAAATAGAGCAGATTGAGAAGCTATACAAGACAAGACTACAAGCTATTGTAGGAATTCATGGCGCGAAAAGGAGATAGAAAGCATATTATGATGCGCACATCAAAGATAAAGGCCTAAAAGAAGGAGATTTAGTCATGGTGTATACTTTGAAGCAACATGCCAAGAAGCTACAAAAACGCGGATATGGACCCCTATTAATCAATAGGATTTCAACAAGTGGGGTAGTCAACCTAACTACATTGGATGGAGATATACTTCCTAATTACATAAGTGGTTGTCGAGTAAAGCGATATATGGAACCATTGATAGATCAAATGTTGGCACAACTCGTAGGTGCACAAAACTGGAAAAAAGAAGAGGAGAGAATTAGAGAGGAGGCAAGGCAAGAAGCCCTAGAGTGTATCAAGAGATGAAAAGAGTGGATAAGGCAAAGGGATGAACGATATTTACAAGGTAAAGAACCAATTTCCATGGCCAATTACCAAGTTCACCAAGCCAACACAAATGACCTCAGCATATCACAACCATATTTGAACCTAGGGATTGGCACTACAGAATACCAGTTGATAGATGCATTAATCGACTCAGGGGCTGCACTGAGCTGCATACAAATGACAGTTGTTATGCATCTTCAGATGATAATACAACCAACTAAAGCTCGCATGATAGGCGTTGGGGGCCAAGTCATAGAATGTATTGAAGAATCCATAATATCCCTCCACCTAGGAAATTCCATTGTGGTTCAACAAGTTCTGGTATGTGAAGATGAGGATTTAATAGAAAACCTGATCCTAGGGCAAGATTGGATTATTGAGAATGAAGTGAGCATTCATCTAGCTCAAGGATACATCTCAGCCAAAATAGGGCATAAGGAAATCTTTAGCCTGTTAGAAGAAAGACTCCCTCAGAAAAAGCATGTAAATCAAGCAGTAGTGATCCCCCCTTTGGATAAAACAAACCAAGTAGTCAGGTACCACTCAAGTAGCAAAAGATGCGCTTAATTACCTGCCAATGCTTGACACTTGGACAATGCATAAACCTGCTCATCTGTGAGACATCAAATTGAATATCTAGACCAATAATGCATAAGTAAATCAAACATCCAACAGTTTACTGATAGAGAACATCATCAAATGCATCTCTAGCAATTGTAAACTTGTCTCCATCGGAGTGGCAATAGGTTTGCACTCTTCAAGGCCAAAACACTGCAATAATGTGTCAATATATTTTGTTTGACACAAACCTATTCCACCATCAACGTGTGTAAGCTAAATGCCTAAATAATGATGCAAATGCCCCAAATCTGATATCTCAAATGAGGCATGTAGATCAGCCTTAAAATCAGCAATATGCTTCTCATAAGGACCAATGAGCAACATGTCATCAACATACACAAGAATGATCAAAGATATATCATTTGCACACTCAACATATAAGGTGCTCTCAGTTGGACTATTCTCAAAACCATGTGCAATTAGGTAGGCATGTATCTATTCATACCAAGCACATGGTGCTTACTTCACACCATATAATGCCTTTTTTGTTGGAGCAAGTCTATCACAAGCCTAAGTATTGGCATGAGTCCTAAAAAGTCATAGAAGAGGCCTTAAAATGAAGACTATGTAAAGTTCACTTGTGAACTACCTCTTGTAACTTTTGAAGAGTTTCCTTAATGTAAAAGTGAAAGAATCTTAAGTGGTTGAGTCCACTTGATCAAAAAGGGAAAGAGGAGCCACGAATTTGTGATTTGTGGTAGGTAGAGAATCAAATCAATCACTAATTGATTGGAGAGTGACTGAGGGAAGTTAGCCTCCCAAACTCAACTATAAATAGATGGCAGCTTTAGTCGTGGTTAGAGAGACCTATGTGAAGACCTCCAAGAGCTGAGCTTTATGCCATATCAAGGTGTGATTACAAGGCACACATATGTATCAGTAATTCCATTGTATTTCACAAGCAATATACTTTCATTTTCATTATCATTTGGGTTCATATTTCCATGTTCTTGTGAAGTGTACTACTCACTGCCATGACTCTCAGTTTTCACAGTCAGATTGCAGAGATGGTTTCTCTGAGCTTGGTGCATCATTTTCAATGATTTAACTTGGTAGAGTTAGCTATATAAGTCTAATACATGCTCATAAATTTTCATTTCATTTGGGTATTGCAATCTTCAGTTATGTTCAGTTGAAGTCAACCCTATGTGTCATTTTCACTTCTCTGTCAGGTACCCGACTTTTTTACTCATTTTGTCAAAGCTGTTTCTCCGTGTGTACGTATCCAAATTCAATGATTTAAAGCTTGTTGGATTCAGCTTACTGTCTAGGATAAGCAATCAAATTTTAATAATCAGTGGACTCTTAAATCGGGAGTTATATTCATTTTGCTGCTCACTGGTCTCAAACTATAGCAGCCCGTGAAAATTGGGATGATGTCATCAATTGCTAAACATCATTCTCAATGTGTGGTTCATTATTTTTTATGAGATTACTCTTGAAAATTAGCTCTTTACGTTATCTATATTCCCCAAGAGGAATTAAGCTAATTGTTGTTCTGCTCAGAGAATTATGCAAAACACTAGACAAGTGTATGAACCAAAAATAGCAAGTTCTTCACCTGTGAGCTAACTCCAACTTATCTGTTTTGATATATCTTTTTGTGAGTGATCCTCCAAGGTACATAGGGTGTCTAATACATCCATTGTCAAGCTAAAAGGGCCCACCATATACTCCTGGAGTTCATTTTGTTGGTGTAGATCAAGGATTTTGCAACACCTCTTCATCTTCAAGCACATACCTATCCATCTCTTCACAGTGGTATCAGAGCAAGGTTGGACAACATGGCAGATGGATTTCCTTCATCAATTGACAAATTGGACAGAGGTAACTACTCAGCTTGGTCATTAAGAATGGAAGCTTATCTTCAAGGTAGAAGTTTATATGGTTATGTGGCTGGAGATGAAGTTATGCCAAGTTTCAGGAACAAAAGTCAACCAACACAAGAAGAGCAAGAGAGATTGAGCACATGGTGCTCCAAGGATGCACTTGCAAGGTCTTATCTCCTCAACTCTATCTCAGATTTTTTGTTGCCTCACATTAGAAGTTGTAAGAAATCTCAGGAAGTGTGGGATGCACTTGAAGCCTTCTTCTCTTCAAGTACCAAAGCTAGGAAGCATCAACTATGGCTGGATTTCACAACTCTCAAGAAGGCTCCCAAACAAAATGTGACTAATTTTGTCACAAAGCTCAAGGACATAGCAGATCAGTTGGGAAGCATTGGAGAGGTAATAGATGAAGAGCAAATTGTAAGGCAGGTCATCAATGGCTTGAAGGCAGATGACAAGTGGGAAGCATTCACCACAACTATGGATTTGTACATGGACATGCATGTACCTGATTTCAATACACTCATTGGACAACTACTTACTCAAGAGGCAAAGCTTATAAAAAATGGAGAAAGCTCTAAAGGTAATCAATCTTCAGCTTTATACACTGATAAAAGCAAGTCCAAAGATAACAAAGGAAAGGCAAAGAAAGTGGATGATGAAGCAGGTACATATCAAGCTAACTATGCAGGTAGAGGAAGACATGGCAAAGGTAGAGGAAGAGGAGGTAGACAAGGCAGGGGGAGATCCCAAGACTCCAACTCATGTTCTATTTGTGGATTAACTAATCATACAACTGAAAATTGCTTTAGGAATTCCAAGAATCAAAGAGGCAGAGGATACAATAGAGGAAGCTATGGCTACTCAAGAGGAAGGTTCAACAATTATCATGGCAACTACAACAACTACAATCATTCAAACTATCAAGGAGGCTACAAAGGAAGGAGAGAATTCAATAATTACACAGAAGACTCAAACAAAGAGGATTCATTATTGATCATGAACATGACTATGCCACAAGGTAAATCTGATGAGCATGTTTTCTACATAGATTCAGGTTGTTCAAATCATGTGGCAGGAAATGTGGCACTCCTATCAGATTTAGAAGATCCAAGGAATAAGCATGAGGTACAAACAGGAGATGACACAAGACATCCTGTGGAGAAAATAGGCAATGTCAAAGCACCTGATGGAAACATCAACCTACTCAGTAAGGTACTCTATGTCCCTACCATTACAAAGAATTTGATAAGTGTTGGGCAGATAGTAGAGAAAGGGTTGCAAGTCAGGTTCACAAAAGCAGGAGCATTTGTTGAAGATCCAAGTCAAGGATTCAGAAGAATTGCAAAAGGTGAAAAGGCAGGTAGATTGTTCACATTTGAATTACAAGACACTAGAAACATTGCTCTCTTTAATTATGGTAGTCAGTCACTCACAGAATTGGAAGTATGGCACAAAAGGTTAGCACATATTGGTGAAAGGTCATTAAAGAAAATTTGCAGGGACCAAAGTGTACTTGGACTCCCTAATTTGTCAAAACAACATATGATTTATAAGTGTAGTGCATGTCAATTTGGAAAGTCTCACAGGTTACTATTCATGAAGAAAGGTTATATGCATGGAGATCTCTTGGAGTTGGTTCATACAGATGTATGGGGACCTAGCAAGGAAGCTTCAATATCCGGATCAAGGTATTATGTTTCCTTTATTGATGATTGCAGCAGATGGACTATCCTATTCTTTATGAAACTCAAAGATGAAGTTTTTCCATGTTTCAAAAGATATTTGGCTCTTGTGGAGAATCAAACAGGTAAATCACTAAAAAGGCTAAGGTCAGATGGAGGGGGAGAATACTTCTCCCATGAGTTTGATTCTTTTCTTCAAGAAAGAGGAATCAAAAGAGAGGTAACTACAAGGTACACTCCTGAGCAAAATGGAGTGGCAAAAAGGAGGAATAGGACAATTGTTGAAGCTGCACGGTCCATGTTAAATGAAAAGCATTTGCCTAATTATCTATGGGTTGAGGCTGTATCTACAGCCACTTACTTGATTAACAGGTTGCCTTCAAAATCCCTTGATGGGATGACTCCATATGGGGCTTGGAATGGAAGAAGACCAAGCTTAGATCATTGTAAAATTTTTGGATGTATTGCTTTTGCTCATGTTCCTTCACAGGTTAGAGGCAAGATGGATCCAAAGGCAGAAAGGTGTGTATTTATTGGATATGACAACAATCAAAAGGGCTACAGGTTATACAACCCTACCAACAAAGGATTCTTGGTAAGCAGAGATGTAGTTTTTGATGAGGAAAATTCATGGTATGAAGATTCATGCAGGAAGGTCAATTTACCATATGATCTTGAAGAAGATTTTCCAAAGCTTGGTAGAGAACAACCAAAGATTCAAGAACAAGACACCTCGGATGATGATGAAGAATCTCAGATGAAAAAGATCAAAGCATGGAAGTCTAAAGGTAAAGCAAAATTGCAGGAACTTGGACATGAGGCAGAATCATCACATCATGGCCTAAGAAGATCTATGAGGGAAAAGAAAAAACCAGAAAGGTATGGGTTTGACACCTCATTGGTAACTAAACATTCTATCTACATAGCACATGACATAAACCAAGAGGAGCCATCATCATTTGAAGAGGCCAAAGCAAAATCAGAATGGAAGCATGCAATGAAGGAAGAGATTGAAGCACTTGAGGAAAACAACACTTGGGATTTGGTGCCCAAGACTTCATCCATGAAGGTGATAGACTCAAGATGGGTCTATAAACTCAAGAAGAATTCTGATGGTTCCATTAACAGGTATAAGGCAAGGCTTGTAGCAAAAGGCTTTGCACAAACTCAGGGAATTGATTATGAGGAGATCTTCTCTCCTGTGTCAAAGATGCCTACTATTAGGGCTTTGCTTAGTATTGCCTCTTCCAAGAATTGGAAGATACTTCAACTAGATGTAAAGAATGCATTCTTGAATGGTTGGATAACAGAAGAGGTATATATGGCACAACCACGTGGCTTTGAGAATCAAGTTTATCCTGATTATGTGTGTAAACTTAACAAAGCATTGTATGGTCTCAAGCAAGCTCCAAGAGCTTGGAATTTCAGGCTTGTTTCATTCTTGCAGGACAAAGGCTTTCAACCAAGCAAGGCAGATCCTTCACTCTTTATTAAAAAGAGTAATTCTGAGGTCATCTACTTATGTGTATATGTAGATGATATTATATTGACAGGAAATGATGCAGATGGTATGAAGAAGATCAAAGATCAGATGAGAGAAGAGTTCAAGATAAGTGATTTGGGTTCACTTACCTACTTCCTAGGTTTGGAAGTTGTCTACAAAGATCATGGTTTGTTTCTCACTCTAAGAAAGTACATTAAGGACATGTTGGCAAAATTCAAGATGCAAGATTGTAAGATTGTAGGTACTCCAATGGAGGTCAATCACAAATTGAGCTCACATGAAGGTGAACTCATAGAGGACATCACATCATATCAAAGTCTAGTGGGTAGTCTCAACTATGCCACATTGACAAGAGTAGATATATGTTACAGTGTGAGTGTGCTATTTATGCACACACCAAGGAAACCACATATGGATGTTCCCAAAATGATTCTCAAGTATCTCAAAGGAACCATAAATGAAGGACTTTATTATCCTTATGTATCTGATTTAGGTTTGAAGCTATTTTCTGATGCAGATTGGGCTGGCTCCAAAGAAGATAGAAGGAGCACTTCAAGTTATCTTACCTTTGCAGGTTCAAAGCTTACTTCGTGGTCATCTAAGAAGAAACCCACAGTTGCTCTCTCTTCTATTGAAGCTGAATACAAAGGTCTTGCCATAGCTACACAAGAAGCTATGTGGATGAAGACATTATTCAAAGATCTTGGATTGGAGTTTGGAACTCCAACTATTTATGGTGACAATATGAGTTCTATTCATTTGGCTGCTAATCCTATTTTTCATGCAAGGACTAAACATATTGAAGTTCATTATCACTATGTACGCGAGAAGGTTCTAAGCAAAGAGATTCAAATATCATATGTGTCCACTCATCAACAATGTGCAGATATTCTAACCAAAGCATTGGATGGTACAAAGCTTTGCAAGTTCAAAGCCATGATTGGTTTGCAGGTAATCTTGGAAGATTGAAGACCTCAAGCATACTTGGCTTGAGGGGGAGCTGTTGGAGCAAGTCTATGACAAGCCTAAGTATTGTCTTGAGTCCCAAAAAGTCATAGAAGAAGCCTTAAAATGAAGACTATGTAAAGTTCACTTGTGAACTACCTCTTGTAACTTTTGAAGAGTTTACTTAATGTAAAAGTGAAAGAATCTGAAGTGGTTGAGTCCACTTGATCAAAAAGGGAAAGAGGAGCCACGAATTAATGATTTGTGGTAGGTAGAGAATCAAATCAATCACTAATTGATTGGAGAGTGATTGAGGGAAGTTAGCCTCCCAAACTCAACTATAAATAGATGGCAGCTTTAGTCATGGTTAGAGAGACCTATGTGAAGACCTCCAAGAGCTGAGCTTTATGTCATATCAAGGTGTGATTACAAGGCACACATATGTATCAGTAAGTCCATTGTATTTTACAAGCAATATACTTTCATTTTCATTATCATTTGGGTTCATATTTCCATGTTCTTGTGAAGTGTACTACTCACTGCCATGACTCTCGGTTTTCTCAGTCAGATTGCAGAGATGGTTTCTCTGAGCTTGGTGCATCATTTTCAGTGATTTAACTTGGTAAAGTTAGCTATATAAGTCTACTATATGCTCATAAATGTTCATTTCATTGGGGTATTGAAATCTTCAGTTATGTTCAGTTAAAGTCAACCCTGTCTGTCATTTTCACTTCTCTGTCAGGTACCCAACGTTTTTACTCATTTTGTCAGAGCTGTTTCTCCGTGTGTACTTATCCAAATTCAATGATTTAAAGCTTTTTGGATTCAGCGTACTGTCTAGTATAAGCATACAAATTGTCATAATCATTGAATGCTTAAATCTGGAGGTAGGTTCATTGTGCTGCTCACTGGTCTCAAACTATAGCAGCCCGTGAAAATCAGGATGATGTCATCAGTTGCTAAACATCATTCTCAGTGTGTGGTTCATTATTTTTTATGAGATTACTCTTGAAAGTTAGCTCTTTAAGTTATCTAGACTTCCCCAAGAGGAATTAAGCTAATTGCTGCTGTGCTCAGAGAATTATGCAAAACACTAGACAGGTGTATGAACCAAAAATAGCAAGTTCTTCACCTCTGAGCTAACTCCAACTTATCTGTTTTGACCTATCTTTTTGTGAGTGATCTTCCAAGGTACATGTGAAGAGAGATGGTGGATGCAATCCAAAGATGAGTAGGTGCCGCTACAACCAGCTTCACACCAGCCAACTGAGACTTCAGAGTTGATTAGTAGACCCTTTGAGCTTCCTAAATCCACCAAAATATCAGCCAAGTACTTTGGAACATGTATCCCAAAAGTTTAAGTCAAGACGGACAAGTTGCGAAATGACTAGCTCCCAAAACTTGCTATTTTTGGACATACACCTGCTGGAAAAAATGAACAGTGCTCTCAACCTGGAAGGAATTAGAAAAATTCCTTTTGGGCATAGCAAATAGACTTAGCAAGCTTCCTATTCCAAGTTAAAACACTTCAAATGATGGACTGAGCACTGAGAACAAGTTTCATCAAGTTCTGGAATATTCCCACAATTCTCGGGGCTCTGCAGAGATAGACCAGTAAGCAGTAAAATGCAGATATCTCCAAAAGTATAAATCCAATGACCTTGAAAATTTATAGGTAGAAACTAGACAGTGAGAGCTATCCAACGCATTTTAAAACACTGAAAAAGGTTCAGTAAAACTCGAGATATGACCTTCTGAAGTTACTGCTCTGAGTGAGTATAGCAGAGAACAAAACAGAGAGGTAGATGATAATAAATGTATAGATTCACATATGATTACAACCACATTGGCAATGAATCTTTGCACAATGGGAGTAGAATGATAGAGCTATGGAGTAAGCTCTTCAATCTCTACAAAATGACATGAAGTGGTCACGTACAAGGCTTGCTAATCGCCTCTTCCTTCTTGCTCCTTTTATAGCTATTCTTGGAGGGAGTTTTGAATTCGAATTCGAATGGCTCCACCTAAAAGTGATCCCCAAAGTTAGGAGAGATTCCCTCAGCTCAAAAATTCGTGATTTTGGTAGTTGGAGCCACGAATTTGCTTTTACATCATGGATGAGGTAAGCCATCCTTTTACTTTTTTCTTTTTCCATTTACAAGAGATAAAATGTACTCTTTTACAAGAGGTGTTCACATGACTACTCATGTGACTTACAAATGAGGATAATATCAAGCATATCAAGCATGTAGGCTTGGGCAAAATGCACCAACAGTACATAGGGTGTCTAATACATCCATTGGCAAGCTAAAAGGGCCCACCATATACTCGTGTTCATTTGGCTGGTGTAGATCAAGGATTTTGCAACACCTCTTCATCTTCAAGCACATACCTATCCATCTCTTCACATTTTTCAACCTGCACACATGGTTTTCATGCCCTTTCTACACAAAGCCATGGGGCTTAAAAACATACAGCTCTTCATGAAAATCACCATTCAAAAATGCAGTCTTAATATCCAACTCATGTACATTGCAATCATGATGAGCTGCAAGTGCTGAGATGCTACGAACACTAGTCATTCAACATGTAGGAGCAAAGGCCTCATCAAATGAATCCCTCTTTCTTGAGCATAACCCTTTGCAACAAGCATAGCCTTATACCTATCAACTATTCCAAAAATCGTAGGCTTCAGCTTGTATACCCACTTAGTTCCAATGGCCTTCTTGCCAAGAGGCAAGTCACATAAAGACTAGGTGTTAGAATATGTTTTTTGAAGACAAAAGGATTTTGTAAAATAGATAATTTTTGTATATAAAATTATCAAAATGATGTAAAAATGAGGAAGAGTCTTCCTCAGTGTATTTTATAGAGATTTTTTGGAGCTCTCAATCTGAATTATTTTTATATTAGAAGCTAAAGGGACCTAATTTCAAGTGTGAACATGGACACTTGAAAAAGTATAAAGGTTTAAACTTTGTATGGAGAAGGGAGGCTGATCGTTTGTACTTGTTGACTGTGAATTTGAGAGCTCTTAGTAGAAAATCGTGTTTTCTCCCTTTTCTCTAGTTTTCATGGCTGAATGTGAATGTTTTCCTTGTGTTTCTCATGGATTTTTTTGGTGAGACATGTGTATTACTGAGTAAATCTTGTGAGGAGAGGAGTCTTTTATAGTATTGAATGATTATTTGTGGAAGATTACTGCTGGATGTGAAGAATACCACTTCTATCAGAATTGTGATTGTCTCATCATGATGATATAGGTAAGGAAATTTAATTGTGAGTCCATACTTGGAATCTATATAAAAAATAGTATGCTTTAGGCACAAGAATCATAAAAAATACTTATTACTACCTCAAGATATCTCAAACCGTAGTTTTTAACTTCTTCTTCAAGAAAATCTCAGATAATATGGTCTTTTCTTGCAATTTCTTAGATCCCATTGGTACTAGGTGGGATTGTGGTCTTAGTATACTTCTTGGTGATGATATAGGTAGTGAAATTTAATTCTAAGTCCATATTTGGAATCTATATGAAAAATAGTATTCTTTAGGCACAATTATCATAAAAAATACTTATTACTACCTCAAGATATCTCAAACCCTAGTTTTCAACTTCTTCTTCAAGAAAATCTCAGATAATATGGTCTTTTCTTGCAATTTTTTAGATCCCATTCGTACTAGAAGGGGTTGTGGTCTTAGTATACTTCCCGAATTGATAAATTAAATGTGTTGTTTATGTTAATACTTTATGCTATGATGATTGCAGAGGACAACTCCAAAGTATAACAAAAATCTTTTGGTGCCGTTGTCGCAAAAGTAAGCAAAGTGACCATTGAAGCTTTAGACCTTGCTGGATCTTCCAATATTGATGGTAACAAACACTTTTGGGAAAGGTACAATTCTTTTTCTTCCATGTGTGCATTGAAAAGAAGGTAAATGTTCTTGTGGTTTTGGAAAGGATTGCTTAATTTACCTTTAGAAAGGTGAATGTGCTTGTCTTTGTGCAAATTGATTGCTTCATTTGTTTATTTCAAGTAAATGTGCTTGTCTTTTGGGCAAAGATTGTTTCATTTGATAAAAGGGAAGTGAATGTGCTTGTCTTTGTACAAATTGATTGCTTCATTTGCTAAAAACATTGATGGTTGTGGAGTGGCTTGTTGTTAATTGATCAAGGTACAAATTTAGCATCCATTTCGGTGTTCAAGCTCATTGAATCATCAAAAGAAACCCTAGATAAATTGTTTTCTCTTTATTTAGGAAAAAAATACCAGAAAAAAATAGAGAAAACTATTTTAAAAATACAAAAAAGTTTCTTTTTACAATGGAATGGATGGAAGGTAAGAGGTATTGATTGTAAGAAATGGTTTTCATAAGGAAAGTTCAAGTAAAAGTTACAAAATTTAAAAAAATAATAATTACATTAAAAAACAGTGTTTTCTTCAATTTCCCTTTATGAAAATCAAAACTTTGATTAATTTTTTGAGGGTAGGTACAAAGCAAAGAGGGAAGAGGTGATTGGATGCAAAGTGAAAAGAAACACGATTTTCTTAAAGAACCCAAAATTGCACTTTTGAGTAGAGAATCACGATTTTCTAGATTTGGTAACCTCTTTTCAATTTCGCAAATTTGAATGCATAGGTATATCAACCAAGGAATGATAGTGAATACAAGAGGAAAGGGTAAGTACAAGATTTGAATTTTTTTGTAAAATTTGGATCTCATGCACGTAATCGCAATTTTTTGTTAAGATAAGAACATAGGAAAAGTGTTGATTTGTTTGCGAAGTAAGGATTATAATCATCAAAGTAAAGAATTGAGGAAAATTTTTGAAAGTATAGTGAAATGATATAATTTGGTACACAAACGTGATTTTCTGAAAGCTATAAAAGCAAGTTTAAAAAAAAAAAAATCTCATTTGTGAGTGAGAGTGAGAGTGAGTGAGAGAGAGAGAGCTCCAAAATCATGATTCCTGGCATTTTACAAGCAAGTTGGAGAAGAGAGATCCATTGGCAAGGTAAGAATCATTACAATTTTTTTGCAAATTAAAAGTAAAAGAAAAATCTATAAGAACTTTGAAAATCGTGATTTTTTCAGAATCATGATTTTCAAAAATTTTGATTTTAAATAGGTTTTTTGATAGATTTTAGAAAAAGGTTTTATTGCATGTCATTTTCTTGATTAGGCACTTTTGAGCGATTAAAAAATCAAATAAAATTTTTTAGTTAAACTTGCACAAAATCGCGATTCTGTACAAGAAAAACACGATTTTTTGAGAAAATCGTGTTTTTCCACGAGTGTGAGCAATCATGATTATGACTGAAAATCGTGATTTTGAGCTATCAAAGTTTCACGATTTTGAGCTCAATATCGTTAAGACTCACAAAGTCATGAAAATTCAAGATTGTGAGGGAGAAAACACGATTTTTGTGTGAAAATCATGATTTTCAAAAGAAAATCGTGAAAATCCACAAAATCGTGAAAAATCACGATTATGAGGAAAAACACGATTTTGTATATAAATCGTGATTTTCACTCAAAATTGTGAAAAATCACGATTTTTAGAGAAACATGACTTTGAGTTTAGAATTTCACGATTTTGACTTAGAATCGTAAAAAACATGATTTTCAAAAAATAACATGATTCTCAGTTATAAATTTCATGATTTTGACTCAAAATCGTATAATTCCATTAAAACTCGACTTTAGGTGATAATCGTGATTTTCATAATAGTGGCTTCACAAAATTGTGGTTTAGTAAATAAAAAAAAAAACACGATTGTGTCTCACAATTGCAATTTTCACAGAAAATCATGATTTTTGAGGATCACGTTTTTCTCTTCATGAACACACGATTGTCATTCACAATCGTGATTTTTGGGAGTAAGTAAAACTACAAAATCATGGTTTTTATGCAAGCAAAGAAACATGATTTTGTCTGAAAGTCACGATTTTCTGACTAAAAATCATGGTTTCTTAGAATCATGTTTTTGGGTGTGAAAAAAACACGATTTGGAGCAACCAGGGTTTAATCAAATAAATTCCTTCCGAAATTGAGGAAAAAACCTCTCATAAAAACATCTCAAAAAACATGAGAATCATGTTTTTCTTGCAAAAATTTGATTTTGTCAAGAATTTGCCCAAAATCAAAGGGGTTAAGTTTTCTTTTTTACATTTTTGAAAAAAACTCAATTGAAACATAGTTAAAGGACATAACATTTTCAACTCTTCCACTCAAACTTGGCAAGAATACTCAAAAAACACCCAAAATTGCATTTTCTAGGAAATCGTGATTTTGAGTACAAAACTAAGGGAAAATCCAAGAAAATACAACTAGGAAAAATCACAGATGAGAGGGAGATATCTCTAGGCTAAAAGTAGGAGGAGTTAACTTCTCAACTATCAAGAGTCCAAGTCATTGACAATTTAGGGTTTTTCAAATAGATTATTTAGGTTCTCTAGATACATAAGTGAATGATACTGAGATCTGGAACTACTATTATACATTCCGAACCCATAGTATGGAAAATTTCAATTTAGAAGAGGAACACACAGACACAAGAGATTATAGGAATATCCTCAAATATATGTACACAAATAGGTTTGGTATCTACGTGTAAGAATGCATAGGAATCTCATCAGATTGAGAAACTTAGAAATTCCTTTGAATTTAATGCCACTGGCACAATTTAGAGATGGCAGGTGTGAGGATAGACAAGGATTTGTTTATGTGTTCACTCATGATCTAGAAAATTCCAATGATCTTGCTCAATGTGCACACAAAAGACCTTGAGATCAGGATCTGGGACAATCTAACATGCCTAGCCAAAGCTATAGCAAAGGCTCTATAGGCTACTACTAAGGCAAACCTAGTAAATACCAAACTAACACCAACAAAGAAATGCTATAACTGTGGGGAAAACTATTTGACACATCAATGTCATTATCAGAGACCTCAACACCTATAGGAAAAGAAAACACTCAAATACTATATCGTGGAAAGAAAATGGACCAACCATACAAGGGAAGAGTGTTTTTACAACAGACAACCTATCAGGGAAGAAGAATACTCAAGCCAATACAACCAACAAAGAGAATTAGGGTTTGTGCAACAACCAAGGCCGGTATAAGGGCAACAACCTCCCATACCCACAAATGTAGTTCATTTCAAATACATTCCAACAAAGGAAAATGAAAATCCAAAAACCAGACAAAACTACATGAATAATTCTCATTCTCTAGAAGAATATCAAGATCTAGTTGGATGGGAAAACAATGATCATAGAGAGCCAGATTTACAAGCCCTAGATTTGGGAAATGGAAGGTTTAAGTTAGATGCAGCCACATTCATGTATATGACAAACAATTATATGTCAAATCAGAGACCTCAATTCAAAAACCAATTAAGAAATCACTTGTTATAGGTGTGGAGGCAAACATTTTGTAAGAGATTGCACCCAACCACCAACACTAAGAGTGGAAGGAGCTTATTGTAAATAACTAGATCTCTGGCTAAGGAGCAAGGAATACTTGTGGAACCACAATCATTGGAGATAAAGAGAAACACATCTTGGAGAGAAAAAAGAGCCAGACAAAGAGCTAAATGGGAAAAGAAAGTGGAACAAGTGGAAACCCTAGAAAAATCTAATAAACAACAATCTAAAAACACAAACACCACACAGATTCAAACCAAGAACGGGAAAGAAAATCAATCAAAGCTATTAGACACATTGTTGAGAGCATATCAAGGAAGAATTGAGGAAGGACCTAGTGCCTTAGACTATGAAAGAGCTTATCCAATGTCTGATTTGGAGCAGGAAAGAATGCAACTATGTAAACAAATAATCACTAAAACTCAATAGAACCTTGAACAAGAAAGAAACATTGAGTGTGGGAGAAGTAAGGAAAACTCTCAAAAACAACACAATAATCAAGAAACCAATGAGCTATTACAAGAAGAAGGATCCAATGAAACACAATGCATCACTGTACAATTCAGACTAACAAAACAATGTAAAATTCAATATCAAACAACACTGAGTGAATTGGTGAAACAAAACCCTCATCTACAACATCTTATTTCAGAACCTGCAAATAACTTACATTGGAACCAAGGAACAGAACAAGAAGTTGAGGAAATTATGCATGCACCCATTGATAAGATAGGAGGTTACTATGAAGGGGAGGAAGGGAACACCATACTCAAAGTGCAATTTGGTGATAAATAGACTAATGCAAGTTTGGATAGTGGATCAAGAGTTGCAATTATGACAAAGAGAACTTGGGAAATCTGGGGAGCAAACACACTTCAACCAACCAAAATGAAATTATAAGTGGTAGGTGGTCACATTGAGGCACCTTTAGGGATTTGGGAGAAGTTAATAATAGAAATCTGTGAAATAGAGCTAGAACATATATTTGCTGTAGTAGAATTTCCACAATTAACATCCTATGAGATTATCCTAGGTAGGCCTTTCATGAGACAAATGCAAATAGTACAAGACTGGGGAAAAGATTGCTTGTTTCTCTAGAACCAATGGAAAATCACCAAATAGTAAATCTACAAAATGGACAATTCCATGATATATCCCCTCAAGAGTGCTTCAAGATACATGAAAGTCAAGACATAAGTGAGGAATCAGGAGGAGAAAGTGAAAGTGATATCGAACCACCATTATGGAGGTGTAATACAATAAGCAAGAAAAGTTATAGAAGAATTCTCATTAGTAAGGAAGATTGTAAGAAGGAGAGAGGAATGGAAGATGAGAGATATATACCCCAAGATTTTGATGATCAAAAGTTTGAACCATATGGGTGGAGTCAAATTCTATCCACATTAGATGTAGCTAATGATGGGTATGTAGGGATAAACTTCTAGAATGAGGAGGGGTATGATATTTTTCATATAGGAGTCAAAATGATTAATGTCGCACAATAAAATAATTTCCAAAGTGACCAAACACTTCTGATCAATAATAAAAATACTTACTTGGAAGTAGTTTAGGCAGATGATATAATCAGAGATAAAATCTCAGGAAAATATAGGAAGTGTGTACATAAAGAGAGGAGTGAGAATAAAAAATCTGAAAAAAAAGCAAAAAAAGGCAAAACAAGAAGAATCTGGAGTGGAAGAGAAAAAAAATTGATGTACCCTCAAACTTCAAGCAATATGAGGTGGAAGAGAGACTACTTTTCCAAATAAAACCAAAAAGAGAAAAGAACAAAGGTGAGTCCTATGACAGTGAAGAACAAACCAAAAAGGTAATAATTACCCAGGAAGAGGGAGAAGATAGACACATTGCCATAGCAGATGATATGGAAGAATATGAGGAGGCAGCTTTAATAAAATTAGCTAAAGAATATAGGGATATGTTTGCTTATAGTTATAAAGATTTAAAGGGCATGAATACTAAGATTTGTGAACATAAGATACCCATTGCTATAGATGCAAAGCCTAGTGAGCGAAAACACTATACCTTCAGTGATAAATACTCTGCAAAAATAAAAGAGGAAATTGACAAGTTGTTGGCTGCCAATTTCATTTATGAAATTGAGTATACTGAGTGGATTTCTCCTATAGTTGTGGTTCCAAAGAAAAAAGGAAAACTTAGGGTTTATATTAATTTGAAGAAAATTAATGTTGCAACTATAATGGATAGCTATCCATTGCCAATAACAGATCACTTACTGGAAAGAGTAGCTGGCAAAGAGATCTATCGCTTCTTGGATGGATTTTTAGAATATAACCAATTCCTTATTGCAATAGAAGATCAACACAAGAAAACTTTTGCAATAGAATGGAGTATCTATGCATTTAGAGTAATGCCATTTGGTTTAACCAATGCACCAGCCACATTCCAAAGATTAATATGTCATGTGTTCAAAGATTTTTTGAGAAACATAATGGAGCTCTAGGATGTGTTTTGGCACAACCTATTGAAGGAAGTAAATTAGATTTCCCTATTGCTTATGCCAGTAGGCAATTAACTCAAGCAAAAAGTAACTATACCACTATTGAAAGAGAGGGATAAGGAATGGTGTTTACAGTAAAAAAATATAGACATTATTTGTTAGCCAACAAGTTTAAGTTCTTTGTGGATCACCAAGCATTATTATACTTGGTAAACAAACCTTCTCATAGAGGAAGAATTGTGAGATGGTTCTTACTCTTAATGGAATTTGAATTTGAAGTTGTGGTCAAACAAGGGAAAACACATTTGAGAGTAGACCATTTGTCTAGGATTCAAACAAAAGAACAAACTCTTCCAATTAGTGATGACCTGCTAGATGCTTATCTATTCAAAATAGAAAGTGTTCTTGATTGGGCAATGTCTTTGGTGCCACTTCTTACAATTGGACCATGCAAAAATATTGGTAATAAAACACATCTACTATTACAAAGTAGACATTTTGTGTTGTTGGTTGGACATTTATACCATGTAAATCGTATTGGCGTGTTGGAATATTGTACCCCAGAGGAAAAGCAAAGAAATTATTTATAAAAAGCACATTTTTGAAATCCGTGTTCATGCTTTCAAGATTGTAACTCTAAATAAATTATCTAGAATGGGAGTGCACTAGCCAACCAAAGAACACGATGTAGAGAGATACATTATACAATGCAAGAAGTGCTAAAGCAAACAACTTATTGATTTGGCCACTCTATATTGGTTCCGAGAAAATCCTAAGTGAAGTGAACATATAGTTGAGGAACTTAAACAACCCCAAGAGCAAAAGAATCATGTACAGAGTGTAGATTCTAGAAATATGAAGAAGCTAAGTCAAGAATATCAATTAATAGGGGAACAACTGTATAGGAAAGGAATTGATGGATACCTAAGAATTTGTGTTCCTGAAGAGAAGTATTTGGAAATTTTGGAGATGGCACACTTAGGATTAGCAAGAGGTCATTTTTCAAGTGAGAGAACTGCTAAACGGATACTTTACTGAGGTTTTTGGCGGCCAACTCTCTTTCCAGATGCAAAAACATTTGTCAAGAGATGTGATATATGCCAAAGAGCAAGGCAACCATGAAGGAAGGATCATATGCCTTTGATACCTTTGATCTCTGCAAGAGCCTTTAGCAAATGGGGATTATACTTTATTGGACCAATACATCCACTAGCTAGAAGTTCTCATGTAGAATATATCATTATAGCCACTAACTATCTTACCAAATGGACTCAAGCTAAGGCTACAAGAAAAAATGATGCTCAAACAACTACTAAATTTCTTTATGAAAACATAATCACCAGATTTGGATTACCTATTGAGTTGGTAAGTAATAGGGGTTCTCATTTCCTTAATCAGGTTATTGAGAATTTGACTCATTATTTTATGATTATTCATAGAAAATCAGCACCCTATCATCCTCAAGCCAATGGTTTAGCAGAAAGCACGAATAAAATTTTGTGCAATGTACTATCAAAATTAGTGAATCCAAAAAGAACAGATTGGGATCTTCAAATTCATCATGTCCTATGGGCTTATAGGGTAGCATATAAGACCGCAATAGGAACAACTCCATTTAATTTGGTGTATGGTTAGAATGTAGTATTACCACTAGGATTTCTAATACCAACCTTGAGAGTAGCAAATCAATTAGAATGGATAGGACATGAATTATCGAATAGAATGCTGGAATAGGAAAATTTAGGATCTTCAAGGTTACAAGCACTTATGAGTATCTATGTAGATAAAAAAAAAGGCAAAAAGCATATCATGATGTTCACATCAAAGATAAGGACTCGCAGGATGGAGATTTAGTGTTAGCATATACACTTAAAGAACACAATAGAAAAACGCAAAAAAGAGGACATGGTCCTTACATTATCCATTAGATTAGTCATAGTGGAGCACTACAGTTGGCAAATTTAGATGGAGAAATCATGCCAAACTTCATAAGTGGTTGCAGGATCCAAAGGTATAACCAACCTTTGACTATTGAAGATTGGAGGAAACTACAACAAGCTCAATACAAAAAATAGGAGGAGAATAAGATCAGGTGGGAAGCTCAACTAGAAGCCAAGGAAGAATGAGGAAATGCAAGAATATAAGAGAAGTATTAAATGTGGAAAACAAACAGGAAAAACAAGAGAACATTTGCCAATGGTATTTTTGACGTTTAAAGGAGAAAAAGTTAGGGTTTTATTAGATTCAAGATCTCAGGTGAATCCAATAAATATTGAATTATTGACAAAACTCCAAGAAAAAAGGAAACAAAGTAAAACCCTAATAAAAATATTAGATGGGCAAATAGTTCAAACTCTTTCTTCACAAAGCATAATATTGCAAATTGAACAAGAACGAATGGAAGTAGAATGTGAGGAATGGCTAGATGAAATAATGTTTGAACAATTGATTTTAGGACAAACGTGGATGAAAGATAACAGGGTATCAATTGATTTTGAAAAAATGGTATTTCATTTGAATTTGGCTAATATAAGAATAAAAGTTTTGTTTGTTAGTCATGATGTGTAGGAACTCAATAAAGAAACCTATAGAATGGAAATGGAGAAATTTACTTTCTCTATAGATGAAGATTTTTCATTAAAAAGGGATATAATTAACAAAGAAGGTAGCAGTAATTTGACAAGGAGACAAAGCTAGCATAATACAATAACAAAAATAAAAATCCAGCAGCATAATTTATGTATTTTTCATCAAAAGTAGAAAGAGAAGGAGAGAATGATTTCACGATTCACAAAACAATTGGTATGGAGAACAAAATCTTTGCAGATCAATCAAAATCCAAAAAGGAAGTGGGTATGGAGACCTAAAGAAAAACAGACCCATTTTGTCTAGAGTCAACACGCAAATGGGAAAATTAGGAATTCTAACAACAATGTGGAAGCAAAATAAAAAACTAACATATTGGATTAGAAAAATGAAGTAGGGGACAAATATACAAAAAGAAAGTATAATTTCCAAGACACCAAAAGCATTGGAAGCACACAAGAGTCGAAGTAGAAAAACCTCAACAACAACTAACTACTTAAGTGCAATGCTTAAGACCCCATACTTGCACCATGAAGAGGAAAGCATTTCTAAATTATGCATGTATAGGGCTACATTACAAAGCCGTTCATTCACTAGGCACAATAGAGATCATCCAAGCACATATCAAAACTCCTTTTCATGATAAAAGAGTAGGAGGGGAAAAGAATTACATCATACATATATGGTCATATGACCAATACTAAACAAATATATTCAAAAATTCAGAGAAAATGTATTTAAAAAAAAGAGAGAATGAAAAATGAAAAAATATATAAAATACTCAAAAAATATGAAAAAAAGAGAGAGAAAGAAAGAGGTAAAAATATGAAAATTCTTTTTTGCATGATAAATTTGATCTTTTTACTCTTTTTTGAATTTGAATTCTTTGACCTAATAAGTTCCAATGAATTTGTAAAGCACAAAGCAAGATCTAGGGTTGGGTAATGTAGAATGTTAATTTGTTTCATTTTCTTATATGTATGAAAATATTTTTTTCTTTTTTTCTCTATGATAATCTATTTCTTTCCCAAAAGTTCCTAGAAGAGAAATCTTGTTTCACTATAGTGATCACTTATTTGAGTCTTGAGAAATTTTGAATTTTGGTTTTTCTTGATTGATTTTTTTCTTTTTCCAAGAGACTCATGGTGTTGAAGTGGGTGTCTTTTCTATTTTTTCATACTTACAGGATAATCAATACCAAGGAGGTGCATATTGCTAAGCTGGAAGTGAATTTAGTGTAATTATCTAGAGGGCATTGGTTCCTTGACAGTGAAGCTATAGAGGAAGTTCATGAGTTAGAGTCTGATGCTAATAAAGAACTTTCTGAAAGTGACAAGATAGCAAAAGAACTCAAAGGAGCCTTGGGCATTATTGGTCAACATATATTCACTATAAAAGAAGGGAAATATAAATACATGCTTTGCCAAGAATTCCATAATTTCCAGAGGACAACAACTACTTACAAGAAATGGAAGGTAGTAGGGTTCCATATGATGCTCGATGAACCAATCTTTTTCATTGACTTTGAATGGGTGGCTCAAGGAATGTCAAGTCTACAAGAATTAGGAAGAGGCAATGATGCCTATTTCAGGTGTAAGGTAAATAATAAGGATGGTGAGGAAGTACAAATATCCATCAAGTCAGAACATATCAGAAATGCTTTGAAGTTCTATACTATGGGAGCCAAGTTGGATGTTAGTTTTGTGAAGAAGAATGCTGCAACATATGCAAGTTACACCAAATTCACTGACTTCAAAGGGAAGGAAAATGCAAAAATGGCTATTAGGATGTTTCTCCAATACTTATGTTTTCCAAGAAAGCCTAGGCACACAATACATCACAAACCCCTCATCCCAGAATGGAGTAGCTGAGAGAAAGATCCGAAGTGTGATGGAAATGGCAAGAACCATGCTTCATAACAAAGAATACCCTACAAATTTTGGGCAGAAGCAATGCACATTGCCATGCACATACTCAATCAAGGCTTCACTAGTGCATTGCACAACAAGACACCCTTTAAAGCTTACTACGAAAGAAAGCCTAATGTCAATTACTTTCGATTATCTCGAAGTGAATCATTTATCCATGTCCCAAAAGAAGATCATAACAAGTTATAGCCCAAGTCTAAGAAGCATATATTCATCAATTATAGTGCATATATTCATCGGTTATAGTGAACAATTAAAAGCATATAGACTATAAGATCTTGACAAACACTCCATCACAATTTCAAGATGTAATCTTTAATGAAGCTTCATGATACTCCATGAAAGATCCAAATAGAAGTCTTAGTCCACCCATCTACACTTCAGAGGGAGACACAGTCTTTTCAAAGCACTCGTCAGAAACAAGTACTTCACATCAACCTGAAAGATCACAAAGGCTCATTGAAAAGTAGCAGTGAGAACAAAGTCATTATGTAAATTATGCATTGATGCATCAAATCCAACAAATTCTAGAGCCTTCCAACTACAAAGAAGATCAAGGCCAACGTGAGTGGGAAGAAGCTATGCAAGTGGAAATGGATGCAGTCAAGAAGAACAAGACTTCGACACTTGTTCCCAAGCCCACAAATCATTGAGTCATAGGATTTAAGTCCTTTATAAAGTTAAGTACAAGTTAGATGGCACATTAGAAAAGTACAAAGAAAGACTTGTAGCCAAAGCATATAAGAAATAGCATGGCAATGACTATGAAGAAACCTTTGCCCCTACCGCAAGGTTTACCACCATAAGGATCATTCTTACACTAAGTGCACATTTCAAGTGGCCCATCTACCAACTAGACATCAAAAGTGCTTTCCTCAATAGAGTTCTTCAAGAAGAAGTATATGTTGACCAACTTGAAGGTTTCAAGGTCAAAGGAAAGGAAGATCAAGTCTATAAGCTTCACAAAGCACTTTATAGACTTAAGCAAGCTCCTAGGTTCACAAGTTCTTTGAAGATAAAGGATTTCAAAGAAGTAGTGCCGATGCAAATTTATACATCTATTAGAATGAGTCCTTAGTGTCCATCATCATTCTCTATGTAGATGACTTGATCTTCATAGGCTTAGATGAAGAACGCATCCAATTCATCATCACATAGCTTCACCTTGAGTACTCCATGACAAGTCTTGGACTACTTCACTACTTCTTGGGTATGGAAGTTTGGCAAAGAAAAGAAGGCATATTCCTATCACAAAAGAAGTAGTGCTTTGATCTTCTTTCAAATATAACATGGATCAGTGTTGGCAGCCAAGGAACTGAAGGACTCACAAGACAAGGAAGTCAACGAAGGGAGTCGGAGCGCAGAGAAGGCACAAGCAGGCAGAGTAGTCAACGAAGATCTGGCAAGTAGGCCATTATTTTTTCATGAAGCTAAAGCACATCCAAGAGGTGGACCCACAAGAGGAAGAAGTAAGTAGGGAGCTCCAGGAAATGTATGTCAAATTGTTAGAAGAAATCCCTACAAAAATAGTGATTTTCATCACTAAAAAATGGTCATTGTAAATACCATTTCATATTTTTGTAGCTCCATTTTGTGCAAGCCAAGGAGTCCTTGAGCTTGAGGAGCTTTAGAAGAACCTACCTATCAGTTTTCACATTTTTTAGACTCCGTTTGAACCTCCAAATAGGCCAGAGAACCTAAGCTTTAACTAGGCCGAGCACTAGGTCTGGACAAGGCCAAGAACTAGTAAAAAACTATAAATAGAGCTAGAGAGCTCATTTTTGAGGTTAGCTTGTAATAGAATTGAACTAGTATGAGCATTTTGGAAGTAATCTAAAAGAACTCCATTGTCTTCCTCTTTGTCTTGCCGTGTGTGCGTGTGTGTGTGTATGTGTGTGCATGTTAGTGTGCTTCTCACTCACGCACTTGTGCCTTCACTTGCTCGAGGTCATCATACCATCCTCACGTCTTCCCGGATTGACATTAAAGGAGGTGCTACTCATCACTGAGCTACACCAAATTTTGGCGCCGTTGTCGGGGATCGAGCTTTGAGGACGAGCGTGTGATGGTAAGACGTAGAGTTGTGATGTTGGCATTGTAGGTAATCTCTTCACTTTTTCTTGTTTTTCTCTTTCTTACCTCACCATCATCATCACCATCATCATCCTCACCATATCCAATCTCCATCTCCATCATCGCAAAAAATTTCAGTTTTTGATCATATCACCTTCTACCTTCCATTTCCCTCATTCCACTTGTGAGAGAGAGCGACTTGTGTGCTTGGATTTTTTTTCTTGTTTCTTCAGCACTCTTGCAGGTTGTTGCTGTATCACCCTGCCCAGCAGGTTACGCAGGTACGAACAAGCTCGAAACTGTCTCTGTGTCACTGACATCTGTCGATCGCGATCGACGGAAAAATCGCCCATTTGGTAAAACAAAGTACACCACAATGATGCACATGATGAGCACATCCTAAATCACTAAACAAAACTAAAAAATTTTGTGTTTTTCTGTCAATCACGATTAACATCGTCGATCGCGATCGACAGCCACGATTGACAGACCCTGTCAATCGCGACCGTCAGCCCCCATGACCGATTGACTACCACGTAGGATTCAGTCAATCGCGATTGACACTGCGATCGCGACCGACTGAAATTTGACGATTGACACCAAAACTCGTGTTGCCACGTGTCCATCGCGACAGACACATTCCCGATCGACTAAAATTACGGTGAAAATCCCGGAAAAAGTGTCGATTGTGATTGATACCATCGATCGCGTTTGACAGGACTCACGACCGACTCTATCGATCGCGATTGACACTGTCGATCGCGACTGACGTGTCGATCGTGATCGACAGGCCCCGACGGACACCTCTGTCAATCGCGATTGACAGACCTGTCGATCGCGATTGACAGGCTTTTTCGGCCAATTTTCTAGGAATTATATTACTTGATTTTGGGGAAAATTCTAGGTCACTTATCAAGCAAATAGTGATTTGTGAGGTTCCGACACTTGTAACTTGAGAGAAAATCTTGTTTCCCTAATGAACTGTTTTACCCTGTTTTAACCCTAGATCCCTGAATTGTTATATCTTCCTCATACGAAATCCGATTGTTGTGATTCTTGTTTTGTTGGAAAGCTCCTGGGGAGTACAACCAAAACTTCCACTGGTTACGGTAAAATTACTACCAGGATTATTAGAAATAGTATTTTTAAGTGAACCATATCTAGGGGGAGGAAAACTCAGGGATCCCTAGAATTGTGTTCCAGAGAGACATGGTGCAAGTTGACATATGAATTACATGAATGAAAGTGATTTTTTGTGTCCTTTTAATCTAAGTCTTGAGCTAACTTTGGGATTTTTACAGGTCCATTGAGAGCACTAGAAGGCATCCAAAGCAAGGGTAATCTGCAAGCTTGAGAACTGGGTTCTTGAGCACCAAAAGAGCACGGGATCTGCAAGAGAGGTTGGAATATTCTCAATGCCCTCTGTCCGTTTCTAGCTTAGGCTAAGTGCGAGTAGTGCTAGAAGTAAGTCAGGGCAACGATAGGCACGAGACAAGTCAAGACTATCTAAGAAATCAAGTTCAAGTCAAGAGATAACCTGTGTGTGACCGACAACTTTAAAGGAAAAGAACCTAATGAGAGACGATCAACATTCAAGTGCGGAAAATTAACTCAAGTGTTCCTGACGACGTGATATTAGACAAGATCATAACCATAATAATCAACTAAAAAGAATCAAGTAACTGATATAAAAGAACTCAGCAACGAGGTTGTACCTTGGGTAAAAATTGGGATTGCTCAAATAGGCATATGAACCTTAGATCAGGATGACACCTAGGAAGAGATAGACAAAGTCTTAGGTCTTCAGAGGCTAGTGTTAATCATACTGCTAGGTCTTGGGCCCAGCAGTTGAGCCATTATTCGCACTACCCTAGCTCTGAAACTAGTGAGTCAGAGATGTCCCACGATATGGAGAGACCTACAGGAAGTTCAAGTGTGCCATACTTACATAGGGTAGAAGGCCCCTACAAGACGCAGTTGGAATACCTTAGGACCAACCGACTAGGTGCTAGCATCTATGAGGACGGCCTAGGAAGATTAGTGGTCAAGATTAAAAACCCTAACCAATCCATTGGACTAGAACACCCAGCTGTCAAGTTTGAAAATGGAGCATACCTCGATAAAGAAGGAACCATATATCTAGTCACCAATCATCCAGATAGGACAGACGAATTTGGAAACAGATTTAGGTGACCTGGAGCAAGGAAACATGGGTGTAGAACCTAGAATCCCCAGAGGCAAATCTGTTCTCACTAGGATTATCACACCAGAGTGGATTTCCCAAGACAATAAGAGCATAGATCTACTCCTGAATCGAGAGACTAATGAAGCCTTTTGGAGGTATAAATCTGATCAGCCAAATGAGGTAGGAACAATCATGATATATGAGTTCAAAGATCCTGATAGCCTAGGCAGAGTGACCTACTTAGATCACACTTCAGAGAGGATCTTTGTGGTTACAGAAAATGATAGGCATGCTTACACTTGGAAAGGTGAATTTATTTTCCCCCAACCAAGATCGACTGTGTCCTTTGGTCACCCAGGAGCTGGAACATCCCAAGCTCACGGAGCTCAAAGAGACAAACATAAAGATAGACCGGAGGTAAGCTTTGCCAACCCAGTGGGAAGAGAAAGAACGAGAACGGAAGCAACTAGAGTGGAACCTGAGGGATTTAGAGCCCCAAGGAACCAAAGGAATGCGGATGAATTCCCTCTACCAAGACCTAGAGAGCACACGAGGACTTTGAGACCGACTCAGCTAGTTAAGTCCATGAAGAACTACTTCAATGGCACAGGAGACCCATATGATCATGTGGCCGAGTTTAGGCAAGTCTTGAGAGTTGAGCAAGTTGAGGACCTATTCACACAGTATAATGCCTTTGGTCTAACACTTAGGAACACAGCCCTAACGTGGTTTCAACCATTGAATGAGAGGCAGTTCAGGAGCATAGACCAACTCTTAGAGGCTTTCATCACTGAATTCTCTAAAAGTGGCATAAGGCATAATAATTCCTCATTGATACATAGCTTCAAGTAGACCCCTCAGGAGACCGTGAGACTTGCAGGAAGAAGGTTTAGGCAATATCTTGAGAGATGCCCTATTCCTGAGTTACCCACACCAGCCAAACAAGTGGCCTTATTCTTGGATGGATTGCTAAGTACAAAGTTGCGATCATATGTGTACTTGAAGGACCCTAGGACCATAGAAGAATGTGTATGCATGTGCATTGACATTGAGGATAACCTAGGGGAGGAACTAGAGCTTTCAAAAATCTACAAAGATTCCGATAGCGCTTCTAGTCTCTCTTCCTCGCAATCTACATCAATTGAGGAACTCGCTGAGAAAGTAGCTCAAAAACTAGGTGTCTCTAGTAAACAAATTCCTAGATTTGCCCCAGTAAAGAGGTGCTATACTTGCGGTGGTGACCACCTGGCGAACGTATGCCCTATTATGGCCCAACCCCAAGTGAATCCCAATAGCCAATACTGCACCCTAGAACGGAGGTACACTAACCACACCGCACAAGACTGCCCTTATAACAAACAAACTGTCAGGCAAAATTACCCTCAGCCATATCCACAACAGGGAAGATATCAAAACCAATATCCACCACAACAATATGCTAGGCCTCAACAAACCTACCAACCACAATATCAGCCCCAACAAAGACCTCAACCAGTGCTAGCCCAACAACCCCCTGCTCCAGCCAATGTGATCCCTGTAAAGTACGCAGCTGTAGAAGAGAACCTGAATAGAGCCATAGTGCCAGTAACACCATTGCTGTCAGAAAGTGACCCGAATGATCATAGTTTCGATTCCACTCACATAGATAGTCCATAGGCTTACTACATGCAGTCTCCTGAACATGGTGAGTCCTACTATAGTGAAGAACCGAGTGAACTTAGTTGCGAGCCAGATTACACGAATGTCATGTACGCAAACCCCAACTCTAGACCTCAACCTAGGCAGGTAAGACCACCATTTCCTAGAGGGCCATGCTACAGATGTCAGGGAGATCACCTCATTCGTGATTGCCCCATGCCAGCACCCACACAACCCCAGTCAGTAACAATCCAAGGCTTTTGTCAAGATTGCAGCAAAGAGCATCTCTTATGAGATTTCCCAAAGAATCCCAATAATATACCAAAAATCACTCCTATTAATGTTATTGGATTAGTTGTAGACTCCACAGGGAGTGTGACTTCCATTGCACCAGTACAGGTAGTCACTAGAGCTCAAGCCTTGCAGCAGAACCAAAGTTTAGGCCAGGAGAAAAGTGTTGAGGCTAGTGAAGCTGAGAGCATAACCAAGAAGAGGACTAGAGCCTGGAGAGATAGTAGAGAAAGAATGAAGAGGCAATGGGCTAAGAAAATGAGTGAGCTCGAGGAAAGTCTCAGAGAAACAAGAGCCAAGATAATTGAACTCACATCTCAAACTCCCTCTCACACAACCCCATCACCACCATTCCTATCTCCATCTGATCCAACCCTTTCCAACCCGCCTCATGCTAATCCACCACCCCCTAGAGTAGGATCATTCCTAGCAGATCCCACTCCTGAGGACCTAAATATGATGCTCAAAGCATATCAGGCCAGAATCCAAGAAGGGCCAAACATAACCGATCATGAAAAGTGTTACCCTAGAGCAGAACTAGAGCTTGAGCGAACCAAAATTTTTGCTAAGATGGTGGAATTGGCTCAAACCATGTTTGAAGCCAGTCGCCTCTTTAACATCTCAAGTTCAGCTAAGACGCAGTTGCACTTTGATGGACTGCTGGAAAGATTGGAGAGGCTAATAGCACAATCAGAAAAGGAACCTGTCTCTCAAAATGAGGGCAAGGCAAGTGAAAGAGAAAGCCTACCGGCCCAGGGAGCCTATGTGCCTAACTCTACGGAGCCAGACACATCTTCTTCTATGAATCGGTTCACACTAGAATTCCTACGAGAGATTCAAGAAGACAAATGGGCTAAAGAAAGTGAAGTCCCTCCTCCCATCAAGCTTGTGGATGATGCACATGATCAATTCCCACAAGATATTCCCTCCATTTATGGAGAGTAGGAGAGCACTCAATCTCAAGAGAGATTAGACTTTGAGTCTAATTCTTTACAAGAACTACCCCATTTCACAGGCCCATGGGAGGCAAAGTCCACGTGTATGAGAGCACCCACTGTCATGGTAAGAAATGAAGATTCAGTCATACCTAGGAACATAGAGGTAGTGAAAAACACTAAAGTGTAGTGCAACCTCACTTTAGAAGAGCTACTCAAAGTAAGGCCAGAGCTATGGAAGCAGGTAGCCAAACAAGTACCAGAGATAGCAAAACCTCGTTCCCAGGTAGGATCCCATAAAACAGTGCTAGAGATACCTTTGGACAAGATAGGAGACATGAGTGAAGGTGAAGAAGGAAACACCTATCTTCCCATCACCCATCAAGGATACACAACCAAGGCAATTCTGGACTCTGGTGCAGGAGTTGCAATTGCTACCACTTCCCTATGGAAGCGTTGGGGCAAGCCAGCACTTAGGCCAACAAGAATGAAATTGCAGATGGCTGATGGTCACATAGAAAGACCCTTAGGCTTGCTGGAAGGAATAACTCTCACTACATGCGGTGTTGAGTTTGAGCATACTTTCGCCATATGTGATTTTAGCAAAAATCATGCCTATGAGATGATTCTGGGAAGACCATTTATGCCACAGTTGCAAGTGGTACAGGATTGGGGAACCAACTCATTGTACTTGCAACACTTAGGTGTTAGGACCAAAGTCAATCTCAAAGATTACTCTCATAGAGATGTCCCTCCTATCCAATGGAATCCCATCCAAAGAGCTAAAGATGATACTAAGTTGGTACATTCCATAGGATCAGGATCCTCATGGATGCATGAAGACACCCACTTATGGATGTGCAAAGTGGCAGTAGAAGAGGAGAAGAAAGAAAAAGCCAGAGAGGTAGGTGCGAAAGAAACCCATAGATCAATCTAAGACCCAGCCTATGCACCTGTAGTATTCTCGGATGGAGAATTTGAACCTCATGGTTGGGCGGAAATTTTAGCTACAATGGATGTAGCCATCAATGAAGAACAATGGACACCCCACTGTGACGAGGATGGCTATGACATTTCAGTCTTCTCCGTAGAACCAATCATGGGAGATGCAGTATTAGAAGAATGTGAACCTAGCCCTGATGCATTTGAGGATGCAAGTGACTCCAACCTAGAGTCAATCATTATGGACCCACCATTTGCATCAGACGAAGAATACTTCTATGAAGTGGAAGCTCATCCTCAGAGACATGGAGAGCTTACAAATGATGTAAGGTTGGCCACACAAGTGACCCCTAAGGATGAAGGAAAGAAAAGAAAGAAGAGAGACGTCACACCAGAAGAGGAAGAATCTTTGTTTGAGGTCCCTGACAATTTTAAAAAGTATGAGATAGACGACAGGAGAGTCATGATAACAATGCCTAAACGCGAGGCACAATCAGGAGAGGCCTATGATAACAAAGAAACCACCAAGAAAATAGTGGTAGCCCTAGAAGAAGGAGAGGAGAGATGCACTTACATAGGACATGACCTGACGGAAGAAGAAGAGCATGCATTAATAGCCTTTCTAAGAGAATACAGAGATGTATTCTCTTGGAGTTACAAGGATTTGAAAGGTCTAGACCCAGACATATGCTCACACACTATCCCCATGACCTTAGATGCTAAACCTTCTAAGCAAAAGCCATACACATACAATGATAATTATGCTGCCAAGATCAAAGAAGAGATAGATCGTCTGGTAGAAGCTGGATTTATCTATGAAATTGAGCACACCGAGTGGGTATCCCCCATTGTAGTTGTGCCCAAGAAGAATGGAAAGCTACGCATGTGCATTAACTTGAAGAAGGTTAATGTAGCCACTATTCGAGAAAAATATCCGCTTCCTATCACTGAGCATCTACTAGAAAGAGTAGCAGGCAAGGAAGTGTACAGCTTCCTTGATGGATTTTCGGGCTACAATCAGGTAGCCATTGCTCCGGAAGACCAGCATAAGACAGCCTTTGCCACAGAATGGGGCATATTCGCCTTTAGGGTAATGCCATTTCGGCTTACCAATGCTCCTGCAACCTTCCAAAGATTGATGTGTCATGTGTTTAAAGAGTTCTTGAGGAAGAATTTAGAGGTCTATGTTGATGATCTCTGTGCTCATTCCAACATTAGACAGACACATATACTAGAACTCAAGCAAATCTTTGACAAATGTAGAGAATATCAAGTCTGCCTGAACCCAGAAAAGTGCGTTTTCATGGTCAGGCAAGGCAAGATTCTAGGACACATAGTGTCAAAGAATGGCATATCCACTGATGAAGAGAAAGTAAGAGCCATAGCAGAGTTACCTAGGCCAAAGAATGTCAAGGAAGTACAAGCTTTCATGGGGCATTGTGGCTATTACCGACGCTTTATACACATGTACGCCATCATTGCCAAGCCACTGTACGGACTTTTGACTAACTTTGAGTGGACTGATGAATGTGAGAATTCCTTCAATGAGCTTAAACGACGATTGTGTTCAGCACCAATCTTGACCACACCAGATTGGAATAAGCCCTTCCATGTTCATGTGGATGCATCCAACTATGCCATTGGATGTGTGCTTGCACAACCTACGGGCAAAGGTAATATGGATCTTCCAATTGCCTATGCTAGTAGACAATTGAATGCAGCTGAACGAAATTACACAACCACTGAAAGAGAAGGATTAGGCATGGTAGATGCAGTTAAAAAGTTTAGACACTAATTTTCTTGCAAATAAGTTTAAATTTTTTACCGATCATCAAGCACTGTTGTACCTGGTAAACAAGCCATGCAATACAGGTAGATTAGTAAGATGGTTCCTCTTGCTAATGGAATATGACTTTGAGGTCGTGGTGAGGAAAGGCAAGACTCACTTTAGAGCCGACCATCTATCCAGGCTCACATCTGGAGAAGCCCCACAAGGAGTATCGGAGGACCTTCCTGATGCTTACTTGTTTAATTTGGAAGTGGTGCCTCAGTGGGCTAAGTGTCACTCTTGCACAATGGTGAGTACCAACGTGAGAAGATTCACCTCATAATTGTCAATCCGTGGAGACGTGAGGACTAGTATGAAGACTATGAGCAAGTGAAGGCACAAGTGTGTGAGTGAGAAGCACACAAGCATGCACACACATACACACACACGCGCACACAAGGCAAGAACAAGGAGAGGAACAATGGAGTTCTTTGCATTAGTCAAAAAGTCTCTTACATAAGATCAATTCACAAACAATGTAACTCCCAAAATGAGCTCTCTAGCTCTTTTTATAGTTTTCTAACTAGCTTTGGTCTTGTCCAGACCTAGTGTCTGGCCTAGTTAAAAATTAGGTTCTAGAGCCTATTTGAGGGCTCAAATGGAGTCTAAAAATTATGAAAATTGATATGTAGCTAGTTCTAATACTCCTCAAGCTCGAGGACTCCTCGGCTTGCACAAAATGGAGTCTATTCTACCAAAAACGGAATTTACAATGTTTGTGTAGTGATTAAAAATCACTTGAGTTGTAAATGGTCCATGGAAAAAATGATTAGGCCTTGTTGCCGTATTGTGCATGACTGCTCCGTTGTGCTAGTATGCTCTTCATCTGACTTGTATGCCAACACTCCCCCCTTCCTAGCGTTTGTCGCCCCTGGCAGACCTCTGTTCTATCGGGTGGTCGATATAGTATTGGATGACATTGGTCGCAAGTTCGTGTTCTCCTATCCTTAAGCCTCTTGCTAGATCAGCTTCCAATGCATCCCAATTTATTGCGCCAGGGACCTCTGGTTGCGGTGTGGTGTAGTACTCAGAGTACATTGCTTGTTCACAAGCAAAGAGATGGAGCAGGTGTGAAATGGCCTGATTTTGCACTACTGTGCGCTCTTCGTGAGAACTCCCGATTTCCTCCACTTGACGTAGCCATGGAGGTCGTGGTGCTTCGAATGTGTCCTGAGCTTCTTCCATTTGTTGGTCTCTTGGGAAGGGTTGTGGGTCGTATTATTCTTCAAATGTTTGTTCCACAGGAATTTGTACTACTTCTTTGTCGGTGGGAGCCTCTGGAGGGGAAGGTGGTCTCTCATATTGTAGTAGACGTGCTTGCAATTCGGTGACCTGTTTCTGGAGATCTTTTAAGGCCTCTGAGTCTGTGAGAAGTGAAGCCGCGGAGGAGGTGGTTTGAGAGGCTGCTGTTGTTTCTTTTTGGTGTTTCTGCTTCAGTTGACCCAGTTCCTCTGATAGCTGGTCATGTGCTTCAAGCAGCATGGCATAGTCTTCCAATATGATCTTGATATTGTCGGGGGTCACCTCTTGAAACTTTGATGGGCTGATGGGTGCCCCAGGTGTGCTTTCGATAGCTGCTTCTAGGGTTTCCTGATTTTGTAATTGCAGGCGTCGATTCTCTTCATGGGCGGCAGCAAGATGTCGCTTGAGTAGGGCCATATTTCGTTGAAGCTTTGAATTGCGTTCCAACTGTGTCCGTAGATGACCTTCTACCACTTGTATTGCTTCCTGATCTGTGTTCTATAACTGTACCTCCAATATGCTATGAGCCTCTTGGAGAGTTTGGAATTGTGTGTGGAGGCGAGCATTTTCCTCTTCTAGTGCAGCAAGGTGGTGTTGTAGTGTCTCCGAGTGCTCTTGTAGGCGTTCATTCTGTTGCTGGAGCTGATTGTAATTTGTCCTTAAGTTGGATATACAAGCTAGCATGGTGTCCAATGCATTGCCTATAGATGAGGGGGTGGTGTTTACAATGGAAGATGCATGGGAAGGGAATTGGGGAAGGGGAAGAGTGAATGATGTGTCTATTGAAGATGTGTGTGTGGGTGAAATTGGTGGAGGGGGAATGGGAGGAGATGGAAGCATGGGGGGAAGGGGAGGTGGCGTGGGTGGTGAAATGTCCATACTTTCAGGAGTGGGTGCGAGTGTGGGGTCTAGCATGTATATTGGAATGGTAGGTGGTGTGTCTGTGAAAGTGGTGTATAGATGAGAAGTGGGGTTGGGGGCTAAAAATAAAGGGAAAGGATGAGACCTGGGTTGAAAAGGTCTAGCAAGGAAGGCATGCAGGGATTGGAGAAGTGGAGAGATGGTGGTTGGGGTTTGAGGTCGTAGAGGCGGGGAGGTCATGAAAGGTTGCGTGGCAGCAGGGAATCCCATGAATATGGATCTAGAGTCAGGGTGACCTATGGCTGAGGGCATGGGGGATGGTTGTCCTAGGGCAGGCTCTATGAGCGATTCGGTGGATTGTGTAGTGATGGTGGTTGCTTCATAGATTGGGTTATCAGAGGTGGAGAATAGGGTTGAACTAGAGATGGGAGTATGGAAGAGGAAGGTTTGTTCGGAGGGTTGAGTGGTCGAGGTGCTCTCCACGGCTTCTGCTCTAGGAGGCGATGGTGGGGATGTGGGTGGTAGTGGCTCGGTGGATTCCTCATGGGTGACTAGGTGCTCTTGGCTAGCAGTTTCTGTTGCTTGGGAGGTTGTCCCGATGGGTTCGGATGTAATAATTGACCCTTCTACCGTTGTAATGGGGATCTGGATATTCTTACCTGACCGTGGTTGTGTCTGGAATCTTCGTAGATCATATTGAACTGGAGACCTCCTAATGGCGGTCCGCACTGCTTCTACTACCCCATATGTTTCTGTCATTAACAAGAGACCTTCACTATAGTCAATTCCTGCTTCTTCCAACAGCTGAGTCATGAGTACTCTGCTGCTCTGTTCGGTGAGCAGTTGTTGCGATCGCACTCGTTCCATGATTTGATATAGCCTTCGGAGTTCTGCTGTATAGGCTGGGGCTTCAGTGGTCTCCTCTTCATATGCTCCTTCTTCTTCTAGGTGTCCTTGTTGTTGACCTTGCTGAGCGTCACTCCAATGTACATGGCGGCCGTCTGTAGATTTTCTTCTTCTTTGTGAAGATGTGCCTTGTTCTTCTGCATCTGAATAAAACTCTACATCAGAGAGTTGTGTACTTTGTAAGAATGCTTCGAAGTTCTGGGGATCCATTCCTTTAGCATCTCCAGTTGTAGCAAATTCAAATTCAGATGGAGCAGGAGGAGCTGAAGGGGTAGCTTGTGTCGTAGTTTCAGATCCAGACCTGGGTATCCTAATGGTAAAGGGAGGTACATTGGCCTCCCCTCGTGGCGATACTTCAGGAGTAGTCAGAACTTCCCTTGTCTGGACACAAGGGATGGCACTCCTCATGCGCTTGGATTGATGTGTGGACGTCTTGAGCTTCTTGAACATTTGTAATTGTGCCCAAGTTAAGGCACGTTCAATGGGAACATCGTATGCTAGGCACCGGTAAATAATGCGTGTGATTGCACAGCAACCGTTCACCACTAATTTCCTAGAAGACCTTTTATTTGCTTCATACAATTGATCTATAATCCATACAGGCAGCTTAATTGGTAACGCAGCCCTCTCCGCTAAGTAGAGAGCGAACCAGATTCTTTTGTGTGGTTGTGTGAAGCGATCTTGGCCGGGGAAAGCAAAATGTTGCATGCACATATGGAGAGGGATGGACACGTTTGGTGTGAGTGCTGCCATGTCTTTAAGCTTCAGTAGTTTCCTATCCTTCATGTTAGTAGGAACGAGAGCATCCTTCTCAGAAGGTACATGTGTGCCGTGCATATTCAAAGTAGAGCTCACCAACTCCAAGGTAAGTTCAAACCTCTTTAACTCGTTGTTGCCCAACAAGGAAGGAAGAACAAATGATCCTGGTTTGTCCTTTTCTTCATTAGCTTGTAATGTGGAGACCAAATAATAGCATCCGAGGAGATCCGGTTTAGGTAGTGGTGCTTCAAAGTATTCTGCTAGCCCTGCACGTTGCCATATGGTCTGGAGATCCTCTGTGTTCTGTAGAGTCTCAAACTCCTTGGAGAAAAATTGGAATCGAGCCCATGATGTGTCATACTCGCACTTAGACTCCCATATATACTTGGCCTCTCCTAATGGACCTGGCATGCCATTGAACCAATGAGAATTGGCATGGACTCTTTCTGTGATCCCTGTGGGTGGATCCAGTACCGAGATCTGTTGAAGGTGTTGCAGCTCCACAGGTTGTTCAGTTGGTGGCACATCAACAGGTAGACTATCCACATCAATTCCTGCAGTAAGTATTCCTACTTGTGAGCTTGGACCTGTCGCTTCTGCCATGTTACTTCTTGCCTCCTGATTCTGTGAGAATATAGAAACATGTGTTAACATTGTAAAGGACAAGATAGAACCATTTTTGTCCCCATTACAACATTATCATGAGGTTCGGGAGAGATTAGTAGGTTAATAAGTGCTCGATGCTTGTGGGTGTAGTTAGGAATTGGGTGGACCTAAGAACTAAGTGGAATGATGTAGTGTGAGAGTGACGTAGTTAGTAGGTGGACATGGATTTACAACTGGGGTCCGGGGGTTTATTACAAGTTTTAGGTTGCCAAATGCAGTGGATGGGCTTTGATCTTGATTTTGTGGAGACTCTGAAGAGTTTGATAGGGGTCTCTGCTTGAAGATGAGGCTTTTTAGGGACCCATTTACAAGTGATTCTACTTGTGCTCATGGAAGAATATGTGTCCGTGCGTGATGTGTAAGACTGGGCCTCAGATGTTCGAGTGAGTGAAACATGTTGTACCGGTTGTGGCCTTGGTGTAGCTATTTGAGCCCGCAAGCAAGCCTTAGGCACCCAGATTTGTCGCGATTGTGGGTTGGCCTTCATTGACTTCTTGGGTACCCAAATAAACTTCACATTCGCAGAAGGATTAATGAAGGACTTCTTATTAGTGTCGTGTTGTTGACTACTAATAAGAGGTTTTGGCAGTGGGGTCGGCCTAGTCTGAACAGGGTATTCGCCTTTTCGCCTCCATACTTGTTTCCATGGCTGAAACAATCTGCTTTGCTCCTTTTTTTGGCATCCAGTATAGGTAGTGTTCTGCTTCTTCTGTATTTGATCTGCCGTTGGTTGTTGCAACCTTCTGGTCTTTGGAAAAGAAGGGAGTTCCATCCTCTCCTTGGCTCCGTTGTTGAGACAAGCCTCTTTCTGCATCATACAGTTTTGGACAAAAATAGCATTGTCAACTTCATGTGCGCCCCTGGAAGGACCAGGAGTTTGTGCCTTGCCTAGTTCCTTGAGTGCCTCATTTTCCAATTCAACTATAATTTGGCTCTGATCTACCCATACCTGAAGAAGTCCACTTCTTAGGTTGAGGTTGACTGCATGATCATAGATCCAGTCCTGACCCAAGACAAGAGGCTCAGTGAGGTCCTCATCTTGACACACTAGTACTTTGACTGTCATCACTTCGTCTTGAATGGAGATGGGAAGATCCACCTCGCCCATGCAAGGGGTTTCCACACCTCCCAATCCTATGAGATATGCTTCTATAGGATTGACACTTAATTTCAATTCTTGACAGTAAGACAACTTGACAGCACTAGTGGATGCACCTGAGTCAATCAAAGCTCTTACAGTCTTTGCACCCTTTCCTTGTCCTACTCCTAGGGTTACAAAAGGCCGTCGCTCGATTATTCTATGGGAATGTCCACCTGAAGCCTCGCACATGGCCATAGGATAGCCTATAGATTCTTGAGTGTGAGGCATAGGCAGGTCTCTGCCTTGTCTCCTCAATTTCATTCGTCGGATGCGTTCTAAAGCTTCTGCCTGTGCTTCTTCTCTAATTCGTTTCTCTTCTTCTTTATGTTTCTTGGCAGTGTTGAGTCGATTTAGCATCTCTTCAGTGAGGGGTTCTTGATATAACTTGACTCTACATCCACTGATGTAACTTGGTAGAATATCACCCTCTAGAGTGGCTAGTTGAACTACGTCGCTTGTGGAGATTCTATTGATAATCATTGGCCTGTAACCTCTCTTCTCTAACTTCCGTGCATGTTGCTTCAAGGTGTAGACTAGGACTAGGTCTCCTACTTTCAAGCCCTTATCTTTGACGTGTGCATCGAAATATGCCTTTTGCCTCTTCTTGGTTGCATAAATTCCAGCTGCAGCCCTCAATCGTGTTTCACCTAATTGTTCAAGATCGAAGACTCTAGAGGACAACTCGTGGCCTGTCCAGTCATGCTCTTGTGCTACTTTCAACGTAGGTATCAAAAAGTCTAGTGGTAGCACTGCATTTTGGCCGAACACCATCTGAAAGGGCGTGGCTTGGAGTACCGTTTTATAGGCTACTTGGTATGCCCAAACAGCATGGTGTAGCTGTTTGTCCCAATCAGAGCGTTTATTGTTCACTAGTTTAATCAGCACATTGCATAAGATCTTATTAGTGCTCTCTGCCTGGCCATTAGCTTGTGGATGATAGGGGGCTGATTTCTTATGTATCACCAAGAATTCTTGGAGAAGGTTTTCAATGACTTCATTCAAGAAGTGTGTGCCTCTATCACTCACCAACTCTATTGGCAATCCGTACCTCGTGAATACATTTTCAAATAAGAACTTTGCTGTTGTTTGAGCATCATTTTTTGTAGTAGCTTTCACTTCTACCCACTTGGTTAGATAGTCTGTGGCCACAATGATATATTCAGCATGTGAACCCTTAGCTGGGGGATTAATAGGACCAACAAAGTCTATTCCCCATTTAGAGAACGCACGTCCGCCCATCATAGGCTTTAGTGGCATCTCATCCTTGCGTATGGGATACTGGGTTCTCTGACAAACATCACACCGTTTCACATAGGTATGTGCATCCATGTGAAGGGTTGGCCACCAGAAGCCCGCAAATAGTATTGCCTTGATTACCCGATCTGGTCCAAAGTGTCCCCCTGCTACACCTTGGTGAGCAGTATCCAAGATTTTGAGATATTCACTCTCATGGACACATAGTCTCAGGTAACCATCTTTACCACGCTTGTATAGATTATCACCAATGAGTGAATAATCCTGGGCTTCTTGTTCTAAACTCCTTTTCCTAGCCAGAGTCATGTCTGGAGGGAATGTTTTTGTCCTTAAGAAGGATACTAGTGGTTCACTCCAATCTGGCACTATGGACACTTGATAAAGAGTGGCATGTTCCACAGGTGGTTTAGTGCAGCAGATTGGACATTCCTTGCACAACTTTTGGACATCAGCCTCCATAGTCGGCCAATGCACTCCGAGTCTCCTTAGTGTCTGTAAGGTTCGTTGCTTTGAGTAGTGTTGCTCTAATGCACCTACATGTGCTAAATGCAACCATTTAGTGTACTCGTCCTCTTCTACACAACAAGCCAAGATCCCTTGATCTGTCTGTTTGTACATGCTTCCTGCCATGATATGGTACTTCTGGGCTTTTACTACCTCTCTACCTTGAGTGTTTATTACTGGGTGGTTAGGCCCGTATGTCAATACTGGCACTAATGGCTTAGCCCACTAAGGTATTACTTCCAAATTAAACAAGTAAGCATCGGGAAGATCATCCGATACTCCTTGTGGGGCTTCTCCGGATGTGAGCCTAGAGAGATGATCTGCTCTCAAATGAGACTTGCCTTTTCTCACCACTACCTCAAAGTCATATTCCATTAGTAAGAGGAACCATCTCACCAATCTACCTGTGTTGCATGGCTTGTTTACCAAGTATAGTAGAGCTTGATGATCAGTAAAAAATTTAAACTTATTTGCAAGCAAATAATGTCTAAACTTTTTAACCGCATACACCATGCCCAACCCCTCTCGTTCGGTAGTGGTATAGTTTCGCTCAGCTGCATTCAACTGTCTACTCGCATAGGCAATGGGAAGATCCATATTACCTTCACTAGTAGGTTGTGCAAGCACACATCCAATGGCATAATTGGATGCATCCACATGCACATGGAAGGGCTTATTCCAATCTGGTGTAGTCAAGATTGATGCTGAGCATAATCGCCGTTTGAGCTCATTGAAAGAGTTCTCACATACCTCAGTCCACTCAAAGTTTGTCAGAAGTCCGTACAGAGGCTTTGCAATGATGGCATACATGTGAATGAAACGTCGGTAATAACCACAATGCCCCATGAAAGCTTGCACTTCCTTGACATTCTTTGGCCTAGGTAGTTCTACAATAGCCCTCACCTTCTCTTCGTCAGTGGAGATGCCGTTCTTTGACACTATGTGTCCTAAAATCTTGCCTTGCCTGACCATGAAAACGCACTTTTCTGGGTTCAGGTAGACTTGATATTCTCTACATTTGTCAAAGATTTGCTTGAGTTCAGGTATATGTGTTTGTCTAATGTTGCAATGAGCACATAGATCATCAACATAGACTTCCAAATTCTTTCTCAGGAACTCTTTAAACACATGGCACATCAATCTCTGGAAGGTTGTGGGAGCATTGGTAAGCCCGAATGGCATTACTCTAAAAGCGAATATGCCCCACTCTGTGGCAAAAGCCGTTTTATGTTGATCTTCTGGTGCAATGGCCACTTGATTGTAGCCAGAGAACCCATCTAGGAAGTTGTACACTTCCTTGCCGGCTACCCTTTCTAATAAATGCTCGGTGATAGGAAGCGGATAACTATCCCTGATAGTGGCTGCGTTAACCTTCTTCAAGTTAATGCATACACGTAATTTACCATTCTTTTTGGGCACCACTACAATGGTGGATACCCATTCAGTGTGCTCAATTTCATAGATAAATCCAGCTTCAACCAAGCGGTCTATCTCTTCTTTGATCTTGGCAGCATAGTTGTCATTGTATGTGTATGGCTTCTGTTTTGAGGGTCTGGCCTCTGTAGTCATGGGAATTGTATGTGAGCATATGTCCAGGTCCACTCCTTTCAAATCCTTGTAACTCCAAGCGAATACATCTTTGTATTCTCTTAGCAAGGCTATTAGCTCTTGTTCTTCCTCTTCTGTTAGGTCATGGCCTATGTACGTGCATCTCTCTTCCCCTTCTTCTATGGCTACCACTATTTTCTTGGTGGTTTCTTTGTTATCATAGGCCTCCCCCGATTGCGCCTCTCGTTTAGGCATTCTAATCATGACTCTCCTATCGTCTATCTCATACTTCTTAAAATTTTCCGGGACCTCAAACAAAGATTCTTCCTCTTCTGGTGTGACTTCTTTCTTCTTCCTTTTCTTTCCTTCTTCCTTAGGGGTTACATGTGTGGCTAGCCTTACATCGTTTGTAAGCTCTCCGTGCCTCTGGGGTTGAAATTCCACTTCATAGAAGTATTCTTCATCTGATGCAAAAGGTGGGTCCATAATAATTGACTCTAGATCGGAGTCACTCTCATCCTCAAATGCATCAGGGCTAGGTTCGCACTCTTCTAGAACTGCCTCTCCCATGATGGGTTCTATGGAGAAGACTGAAATGTCATAGCCATCCTCATCACAGTGGGGTGTCCATTGTTCTTCATTGATGGCTACATCCATTGTTGCTAGAATTTCTGCCCAGCCGTGAGGTTCAAATTCTTCATCTGGAAAAACTACCGGTGCATAGGCTGGGTCTTGGATTGATCTATGGGTTTCTTTTGCACCTACCTCCCTGGCTTTTTCTCTCTTCTCTTCTTCTACTGCTACCTTACACATCCATAAGTGAGTGTCTTCATGCATCCATGAGGATCCTGATCCTAGGGAATGCACCGATTCCGTATCATCTTTGGCTCTATGGATGGGGTTCCATTGGATAGGAGGGACATCTCTATGAGAGTAATCCTTGAGATTGACTTTGGTTGTAACACCTAAGTGCTGCAAATACAAGGAATTGGTTCCCCAATCCTGTACCACTTGCAACTGTCGCATAAATGGTCTTCCCAAAATCATCTCATAGGCTTGATTTTTGCTAAAGTCAAAGATAGCAAATGTGTGCTCAAACTCTACACCACAAGTAGTGAGAGTTATCCCCTCTAGTAGTCCTAAGGGTCTTTCTATGTGCCCGTCAGCCATCTGCAATTTCATTCTCGTTGGCCTGAGAGCTGGCTTACCCCATCGTTTCCATAAGGAGGTGGTAACAATTGCAACTCCTGCACCTGAGTCCAAAATGGCCTTGGTTGTGTAGCCCTGATGAGTGATGGGGAGATAGGTGTTTCCTTCTTCTCCCTCGCTCATGTCTCCTATCTTGTCCAAGGGTATTTCTGGCACTGTTCTTTGAGATCCTACCTGGGAATGTGGTTTTGCTACTTCGGGCACTTGATTGGCTACATGTTTCCACACTTCTGGTCTAATCTTGAGCAGCTCTTCCAAAGTGAGATTGCACTGCACTTTGGTGTTCTTCTCTACCTCCGTGTTCCTAGGTATGACTGAATCTTCGTTTCTTACCATGACTATAGGTGCTCTCATACAAGTGGACTTTGCTTCCCATGGGCCTGTGAAATGGGGTAGTTCCTGTAAAGAATTTGACTCGAAGTCTAATCTTTCTTGAGATTGGGCACTCTCCTGCTCTCCATAAATGGAAGGAAGGTCTTGTGGGAATTGATTGTGTGTGTCATCCACAAGTTCAATGGGAGGAGGAACTTCACTCTCTTTAGCCCATTTCTCTTCTTGAATCTCTCGCAAGAATTCTGGTGTGTATTGATTCATAGAAGAAGAGGTGTCTGGTTCAGTGGACTTAGGCACATAAGCTTCCTTGGGAGGAATGCTTATTCTATCACTTGCCCTCTCCTTAGCCTGGGAGGTGGCTCCTTTTCCAGACTTTGCAAGTAACCCCTCCAATCTATCCAATAGACCATCAAAGTGCAATGGTGTTCTGATGGGGTTAGAGCCATTGAACAAACGACTGGCTTCAAACATGGCTTGCGTCAATTCGACCATTTTAGCACAAATCTTTGTTCGCTTTATCTCTAGATCGGCTCTAGGGTAACATTTCTCAAGATCTGTTACATTGGGCCCTTCTTGAATTCTGGCCTCATATGCTTTAAGCATCATGTCTAGATCTTCATGAGTGGGATCGACTAAGACTGATCCTACTCGGGGTGGTTGTTGGGTTACGTGAGGTGGATTGGTGGGTGGAGGAATGGAGGGTGAAGGGAATGGTAGTGGCGGGGATGTGTGAGAGTGCGTTTGAGATGTGATTTCTATGATTTTGGCTTTGGTTTCTCGTAGGCTTTCCTCAAGTTCGCTCATCTTTCTTGCCCATTGCCTTTTCATACATTCAAGGCTATCTCTCCAAGCTCTTGTCCTCTTCTTATTCTGGCTCTCAGTCTCACTAACCTCCGCATTCTTTTCCTGGCCTAATTCTTGGTTTTGCTTAAGTGTCTGGGCTCTCGTGATGACTTGTACTGGGGCTGTGGAAGTCACACTTCCTGTGGAGTCTACCACTAAGCCAATCACATTGATAGGAGTGATTTTTGGCATATTATTAGGATTCTTTGGGCAGTTTCATAAGAGATGCTCCTTTCCACACTCTTGGCAATAGCCCTGGATTGTCACTGACTGGGGTTGTGTCGGTGGAGGCAAGGGACAATCACGAATGAGATGATCTCCCTGACATCTATAGCATGGCCCTCTAGGAAATGGAGGTCTTACCTGCCTAGGTTGAGGTCTAGGGTTGGGGTTCGCGTACGTGACATTCGCATACTCTGTCTCCCAAATAGGTTCACTCGGTTCCTCATTGTAGTAAGACTCACCATGTTCAGGAGACTGCATGTAGTAAGCCTGGGGACTATCAACATGTGTAGAGTCAAAGCTATGGTCACTGGGATCACTTTCTGAGATTAATGGTGTTACTGGAACTATAGCTCTATTCAGGTTTTCTTCTGCAGCAGCATACTTTACCTGAATCACATTAGTAGGAGCAGGTGGTTGTTGTGCTAGCACTGGCTGGGGTCTCAGTTGGGCCTGATATTGCGGTTGGTAATTTTGCTGAGGCCTAGTATACTGTTGTGGTGAATATTGACTCTGGTATCTGCCTTGTTGAGGGTATGGCTAAGGGTAGGTTTGCCTAGCCGCTTGCTTATTGTATGGGCCGTCCTGTGCTGAGTGATTTGTGTACCTTCGCTCTATGGTGCAATATTGGCTGCTAGGATTCACTTGGGGTTGAGCCGTGATGGGACATGCGTTTGCCATATGGTCACCACCGCAAGTATAGCACCTCTTCACTAGGGCAAATCTAGGAATTTGTTTGCTAGAGACACCTAGTTTTTGAGCTACTTTTTCCGCAAGTTCCTCAATTGATGTGGATTGTGAGGAAGAGAGGCTAGAGGTACTATCTGAATCTTTGTAGATTTTGGAAAGCTCTAACTCCTCCCCTAGGTTATCCTCAATATCGATGGACATGCATACACATTCTTCTATAGTCCGGGGGTCCTTCAAGTACACATATGATCTCAATTTGGTACTTAGCAATCCATCCAAGAATAAAGCCACTTGCTTAGCGGCCGTGGGTAACTCAGGACCAAGACATCGCTCAAGATATTGCCTAAATCTTCTTCTTGCAAGTCTCACAGTCTCTTGCGGGGTCTGCTTGAAGCTGTATATCAATGAGGAAGTATTATGCCTTATGCCACTTTTAGAGAATTCAATAATGAATGCCTCTAGAAGTTGATCTATGCTCTTGATCTGCCTCTCGTTTAGTGGCTGAAACCATGTCAGGGCGGTGTTCCTAAGGGTCAAACCAAAGGTATTGTATTGCGTGAATAGGTCTTCAACTTGTTCAGCCCTCAAGACTTGCTTAAACTCAGCTACATGATCGTAGGGGTCTCCAGTGCCATCGAAGTAGTTTTTCATGGACTTAACTAGCTGGGTCGGTCTCAAGGTTCTCGTGTGCTCTCTCGGTCTTGGCAAAGGGAAATCATCGGCATTTCTTCGGTTCCCTGGGGCTCTATGTCCCTCAGGTTCCCCTCTATTCGTTTCCGTTCTCGTTCTTTCTCTTCCCCAAGAGTTGGCAAAGCTTACCTCAGGTCTCTCTCGACTCCTTTCTCTTTGAGTCCCATGAGCTTGAGATGTTCCAGCTCCTTGGAGACCAAAGGACACATTCGATCTTGGTTGGGGGAAAATAAATTCTCCTTTCCAAGTGTAAGCATGCCTATCATTTTCTGTAACCCCAAAGATCCTCTCTGAAGAGTGATCTAAGTAGGTCACTCTTCCTGGAATATCAGGATCTTTGAACTCATATATCATGATTGTTCCTACCTCACTCGGTTGATGAGGTCTATATCTCCAAAAGGCTTCTTCCGTCTCTCGGTTCAAGAGGAGATCTATGCTCTTATTATCTTGGGGAACCCACTCTGGTGTGATAATCCTCGTGAGAACAGATTTGCCTCGGGGGGTTCTAGGTTCTTCGCCCATGTTTCCTTGCTCTAGGTCACCTAAGTCTGTTTTTGGGACCACATTCCCAAATTCATCTGTCCTATCGGGATGACTGGTGACTACATATATTGCCCCTTCCTTGTCCAAGTATGCTCCATTTTCAAACTTGATAGCTGGGCGCTCTAGTCCAATGGATTGGTCAGGGTTTTTAATCTGGACCACAGATCTTCCTAGGCCGTCCTCATAGATGCTAGCACCTAATCGGTTGGTCCTAAGGTACTCGAGTTGCATCTTGTAAGGGCCTTCCACCCTATGTAAATATGGCATCCCAGAACTTCCTGTAGGTCTCTCCATACCGTGGGACATCTCAGACTCGCTAGTCTCAGAACTAGGGTAATATGAATGATGGCTCAATTGTTGGGCCCAAGACCTAGCAGTATGATTGACACTAGCCTCTGAAGATCTAAGACTTTGTCTGTCTCTCCCTAGGTGTCTACCTGACCTAAGGTTCATATGCCCTTTGTACGTTGCTGATTCTTTGGTACCAGTCACTTGTTCCTTTTAAGTTCCTTTGGATGTGTTTTCTTGTTTTTAATTAAGCGTCATCAGGAGCACTTTCGTGTGTCGTACTTGATGTTCTGCGTCCTCTTAGTTTAAGTTCTTTTCCTTTAAGTTATCCCTTGACTGCAATTTAGCCTATCCTTGCACTTGAGAAATTAAGGGCCCTTCAAACTTGAGTGTTCCTATCGTACCCCTAGTCAATCAGAACAACTACTCGCACTTAGCCTATGCTAAGAATAGACTGAGGGGTTTAGTGATGTTCCAACCTCAAGTCGCTCCTCCTGGCGATGCTACTCTACCCAGGAAGCACGTTCCCAAGCTTGTTCGCCCTAGCACTTACTTTGCTTCCTCCAAGAGCTCTGGATGATCCTGTAAGAATCCCACGTTTAGCTTCAATTTGATCCTTCAATTGACAGACAATTTACTTCAGACACTTTTTTAATGACCCTTGTTCCCCCTTTTGTATTGCTAAAAATTTCCTCTAGAGCTCCCTTGGTGTTCCTACCCCTTAGTATGAAAAAGTTATGACCATTCAGGGTTTAGGGGGGTTAAACAGACAAGCAAAACCTTTCAAGAGTTTTAATGCATTTTTCTAAGGCCTTTGCAAGTGTGTGAGTATTTGAGAGTGCAAATATGCCCAAAATTTAGCCTAGATTTCCAAAAAAATTTACCCCTTAATTTTTTGCCGAAAATGTCTGTCTATCGCGATAGACGGTGTCTGTCGCGATAGACACAAGCTGTCGTGGGGGGCTGTCTGTCGCGATAGACGGTGTTTATCGTCTGTCGTGATTTGGTCTGTCGCGATAGACGGTGTCTGTCGTGATAGACAGTGTCTGTCGCGATAGACGGTGTCTGTCGCGATAGACGGTGTCTGTCGCGATAGACGGTGTCTGTCGCGATAGACGGTGTCTGTCGCGATAGACGGTGTCTGTCGCGATAGACGGTGTCTGTCGCGATAGACGGTGTCTGTCGCGGTAGATGGTGTCTATCGCGATAGATGGGTCTCTCGCGATAGACATTGTCTGTCGCGATAGACACAAGCTGTCGTGGGGGGCTGTCTGTCGCGATAGACACAAGCTGTCGTGGGGGGCTGTCTGTCGCGATAGACGGTGTCTATCGTCTGTCGTGATTTGGTTTGTCGTGATAGACGGTGTCTGTCGCGATAGACGGTGTCTGTCACAATAGATGGGTCTGTCACGATAGACGGTGTCTGTCGCGATAGATGGTGTCTGTCGCGATAGACGGTGTCTGTCGCGATAGATGGGTCTGTCGCGATAGACGGTGTCTATCGTCTGTCGTGATTTGGTCTGTCGCAATAGACGGTGTCTGTCGCGATAGACGGAAAAAACGCAAATTTTTGAGAAACTTCTGGTGATTTGGAGTGCTCTAATGGTGTAGGTTACCGTGCCAAACACGCATTCACAAAATATTAAGTTTTTCTATCTGTCGCGACAGACAGAGGTCGTCGTCCCGGGACCTGTGCAGAGTCTGTCGTACCTACGCACACTGCTGGAGAAGGTGGTACAGCTAGTTCCTGCAACAAAAGCTCAAAAAACACACAAAAGCAGATTGCATGCAAGCTCTCTCTCGCTCTCTCTCACAATGGAATGAGGGAAATGAGGTGGGGAGTGGAATATGACCAAAAAACTGAAATTTTTGTGGAGATGGAGATGGAGGTGGGAGATGGTGGGGATGATGATGGTCACCGATGATGGGGATGCAAAAATAAGAAAAAATGAAGAAAAATAAGGAAAAGAAAGGATATTACCTATAACTCCAACGTCTCAACTCAACGTCTTACCATCACACGCTAGTCCTCGAAGCTCTCTCCCCGGCAATGGTGCCAAATTTGGTGTCACTCTTGCACAATGGTGAGTACCAACGTGAGAAGATTCACCTCATAATTGTCAATCCGTGGAGACGTGAGGACTAGTATGAAGACTATGAGCAAGTGAAGGCACAAGTGTGTGAGTGAGAAGCACACAAGCATGCACACACATACACACACGCGCACACAAGGCAAGAACAAGGAGAGGAACAATGGAGTTCTTTGCATTAGTCAAAAAGTCTCTTACATAAGCTCAATTCACAAACAATCTAACTCCAAAAATGAGCTCTCTAGCTCTTTTTATAGTTTTCTAACTAGCTTTGGTCTTGTCTAGACCTAGTGTCCGGCCTAGTTAAAAATTAGGTTCTAGAGCCTATTTGAGGGCTCAAACGGAGTCTAAAAATTATGAAAATGGATATGTAGCTAGTTCTAATACTCCTCAAGCTCGAGGAATCCTCGGCTTGCACAAAATGGAGTCTATTCTACCAAAAACGGAATTTACAATGTTTGTGTAGTGATTAAAAATCACTTGAGTTGTAAATGGTCCATGGAAAAAATGATTAGGCCTTGTTGCCGTATTGTGCATGACTGCTCCGTTGTGCTAGTATGCTCTTCATCTGACTTTTATGCCAACACTAAGCTATTAGTGCCAGTATTGACATACGGGCCTAACCACCCAGTAGTAAACACTCAAGATAGGGAGGTAGTAAAGGCCTAGAAGTACCATATCATGGCTGGCAGTATGTACAAACAGACAGATCAAGGGATATTGGCTTGTTGTGTGGAAGAGGACGAGTACACTAAGTGGTTGCAATTAGCACATGTAGGTGCGTTAGAGCAACACTATTCAAGACAAAGAACCTTACAGACATTGAGGAGACTAGGAGTGCACTGGCCGACTATGGAGGCTGATGTCCATAAAATGTGCAAGGAATGCCCGATCTGTTGCACTAAACCACCAGTGGAGCATGCCACTCTTTATCAAATGTCCATAGTGCCAGATTGGAGTGAACCACTAGTAGCCTTCTTGAGGACGAAAACATTCCCTCAAGCTATGACACTGGCCAGACAAAGAAGTCTAGAACAAGAAGCCCTAGACTACTCACTTATTGGTGATAATCTATACAAGCGTGGTAAAGATGGTTACCTGAGACTATGTGTCCATGAGAGTGAATATCTCAAGATCTTGGAAACTGCTCACCAAGGTGTAGCAGGAGGACACTTTGGACCAGATCGGGTGATCAAGGCAATCCTATTTGCAGGACTTTGGTGGCCGATCCTTCACATGGATGCACATACCTATGTGAAACGGTGTGACATTTGTCAGCGAACTCAGTATCCTATACGGAAAGATGAGATGCCTCTGAAACCTATGATGGGTGGGCGTGCATTCTCTAAGTGGGGAGTAGACTTTTTTGGTCCTATTAATCCCCCTGCCAAGGGTTCACATGCTGAATATATCATTCTGGCCACAAACTATCTAACCAAGTGGGTAGAGGTAAAAGCTACGACAAAGAATGATGCTCAGACGACCGCTAAGTTCTTATTGGAGAATGTGTTCACTAGATACGGGCTACCCATAGAGCTAGTCAGTGATAGAGGGACTCACTTCTTGAATGAAGTTATTGAAAATTTGCTCCAAGAGTTCTTGGTAGTACACAAGAAGTCTGCCCCCTATCACCCACAAGCTAATGGGCAAGCCGAAAGCACAAATAAGATTCTATGCAACGTGCTTACCAAATTAGTGAATAATAAACGCTCTGATTGGGACAAACAACTACACCATGTTGTTTGGGCATACCGAGTTGCCTATAAAATGGTACTCCAAGCCACACCCTTTCAGATGGTATTTGGCCAAAATGCAGTGCTACCATTGGACTTCTTGATACCTACACTAAAGGTAGCACAGGAGCATGAGTGGACGGGTCATGAACTCTCTTCGAGGATTTTTGATCTAGAACGACTAGGCGAGACAAGACTAAGAGCTGCAGCAGGTATATATGCTGCTAAGAAAAGACAGAAGGCATACTTTGATGCCCATGTTAAGGATCAAGGATTGAAGGCCGGAGATTTAGTTTTAGTCTACACCCTGAAGCAACATGTGAGAAAATTAGAGAAGCGTGGCTATGGACCTATGATCATAAATAGGATCTCAACGAGTGGAGCAGTACAACTAGCCACATTAGAAGGCGATATTCTACCTAGCTACATAAGCGGGTGCAGAGTCAAGTTATATCAGGAACCTCTGACTGAAGAGATGCTAAATCGACTCAACATTGCCAAAAAATGCAAAGAGGAAGAAAAGCGAACTCGAGAAGAAGCTCAAGCAGAAGCTTTAGAATGCATCAGAAGGATGAAGTTGAGATGACAGGGTAGGGATCAGCCCAGGGCAGAGGACTATGCGAACCCAGGATATCGTATGGCAATGTGTGAAGCTTCACGTAGTAGATCCCATAGAATAATTGATCGGCGTCCTTTTGTGATCTTAGAGCTAGGACAAGGAATTAGTGCAAAAACTGTGTGAGCATTGATTGACTCAGGTGCAACCACTAGTGCGGTGAGACTCTCTTACTGTCAAGAATTGAAATTAAAAGTCAATCCTATAGAGGCATATCTCATAGGACTGGGAGGTGTGGAAACCCCTTGCCTGGGCGAGGTGGAGCTTCCCCTCCACATTCAAGATGTCTTGTTGACAGTGAAAGTACTAGTGTGTCAAGATGAGGACCTCACTGAACCTCTTGTCTTGGGTCAAGATTGGATCTATGACCATGCGGTCAACTTAAACCTAAGAAGTGGACTTCTTCAGGTTTGGGTCAATGAGAAACACATTACAATTGAGTTAGAAAATGAAGCACTCAAGGAATTAGGCAATGCACACACTCCTGGTCCTTCCAGGAGTACACATGAAGATGACCATGTTGTTCTTGTCCAAAACTATGTGATGCAGAGGAATGATGATCTCAATAAAGAAGTCAAGGACACAACGGAACTCCCTTCTTTTCCAAAGGCCAGAGGGATGCAGCAACCAATGGTAGATCAAATGCAGCAGACTACCTATGCTGGAGGCCAAACGAACGTGAGAAGCAGGATGTCTCAGTCAATGAAACAAGTGTGGATGCGGAAAGGCGAACAGCCTGTTGCGATCAAGCCAACCATACGGGCAAAAATTCTTATTAGTAATCAACAACACCAAACTAATAAGAAGTCTTTTAGAAATTCTTCTGTGAAAGTGAAGTCTATTTGGGTACCCAAGAAGTCGATGAAGGCTAGCCCACAATCAAGACAAATTTGGGTGCCTAAGGCTTGCTTGCGGGCTCAAATAGCTACACAGAGGCCACACCCTGTACAACATGGTTCACTCACTCGAACATCTGATACCCATTCTTACACATCACGCACGAACACATATTCTTCCATGGGCACAAGTCGAATCACTTGTAAATGGGTCCCTAAAAAGCCTCATTTCCAAGCAGACACTCTTATAAAGCCCTCCAGAGCCTCCACAAAATCAAGACCAACAACCATTCTGTTTGTTTGGCAGCCCAAAATGTGTAATAAACCCCCCGACCCTCATTTGTAAATTCATACCCACTTACTAACTACATCACTCATACACCACACCTTTCCATTTAACTCTTAGGATTATCCATTCCCTAACGACACACACGAATACCGAGCACTTGTTGACCTACTAACCTCCCACTAAAATCATGTTAATGTTGTAACGGGGACACATGAACGCTTGGTTTCCATTTGCAATGTTAACATTCCTTTGTATATTCTCACAGAACGGGTGACCAGTTTCCTCGATATGGCCGAGGCAGGAACTAGCTCCGAGGCGGGCACCAGCCCTCAGATTGTGGATATTGAAAGTCTTCCTATTGAGGAGGAATTGAAGGAGCGTCCAGTGGCATTGAGAGCGTTACATGCCATACCGGTGCAGAATCCTCCACAGGGGCACACAATGCCAGTCAGCAAAAACTCACATTGGTTCAGTGACGTGGAAGGACCTCTGGGGGAAGGCACTTACCTATGGGAGGCAGAGATAGAGTTCAACGGGCGCTGGGGCAGGTATCATTTCTTCACCAGGGAATTCAAAAGACTTCAAAATAATGAAGGGCTAAAACCGATATGGAAGAAAGCGGGACTATACGATTACTTCAAAGCCCGACTTTCTTAGATGCTCGTATTTGATTAGCACCCTCACTCCGAGCAAAGAGAAAAAGGGATATAGCACCTTTGTCCTCCCATCTCTCACAAGGGGCAATGAGCTGAAGCAGTTCAAATTGACGAATAATTTGGTAAGAGAAGCCCTCGACATGAAAAATATGCATATCCCCATCGAAAAAGAGACAATGGTCCCAGATAACATGAAGAACAGGAATCTGACGAAACTAAAAGACATGGTGGCAATGACACCGACTATTGCCATTCACTTGCGAATGGTCATGCAGCATTTCACATTCCCCGCTCAAGAGAGGTTCACAATGCCACCCAAGAAGATATGGTTCAGTCTATACTTAGCAGATGCCTTCGATTTGACAATCAACATGCCTCACTAGATTATTGACCAGATCCACTTGGCTCATCAACGGTGGTATAAGAAGCAAAAGTCAGTACTGTATGGATATTGTGCTCTCACAAGGATTGTTTACAGATGTTTGGCATATGATGTGCCAGTTCAACGGGCACTTATTTGGACCAGGGTGCAAGAATTCCAACGTAGACTATCCACTGACACCAGAGACAACTCCACGGCTTCCAAGGCGTGTGCAACCCTTCACTATCAGATTACCAAGACATAGCACAGATGGACCAAATCTGGTGTTTCCTCCTATACCAATCGACTTAGAGTTTCCTCACGGATTTACATTGGAAGATCTAATTGATGAAGAGGTAGCCAGAATAATCAATGCTACAAATTTAGAAGTGGAGGCAGAGCAGGCAAGCGGGCAGCAGACAGTCACAGACCAACCCCACCCAGTCCAACGAGACGTAGTCGAAGTGCAGGATGATGAAGAAGACGAACAAGAGGACGAACCAGAGGAACTGTCCGACGAAGAAGAGCAGGAATATGAGCAAGAAGTTCTATAGGAACTTGAGGGTGCCCCGGCTTATACGAAGCAATTGAAAAAGTTGTATGATACTATCAACCGAGTTCAAGAACAACACAAATTGTCCTTGGCAGCAGGAAAAGCCCTCATGAACCAAATCCTTGAGGAGGAAGGTGTGGACGAGCAATACTGAGCAACCCTTGACATGATCTCTGATGTGTTGGGGGTACCGGAGACGGTGCATACTGCTCTTGCATATTCACGACGATCGGAGTGAAGATATGGCAGACGCCCCCTCGATCAGGAAAAAAATGAATGTATTAGTATCAGAACCTCAGGGCACTACATCCACGGCCAAGGGCACTACTCATACCATTCTTGACACTGAGGAAGCCCACACATCGAGTGCACCCCCATCACCCCCCTTACCCCCTCTCCCTCCAACTCCACCACCTTCACCTCCCACTACCAGTGTAACCACTACTGTCACAGCCCCAGGGTCCACTTCCCATACTGAAGCACAGACCATTAGTCAACCCACACAACCTACACAACCGATCTCCACCTCTCTTGTTTACACTACTACTGACTCTGTAATTCTAACTGTAGTCACAGAAAACGTCGTTCCCCCGATCACACTTTCTGGCGATTCATATTCACAACTACACACACCACTTTACACCTTCACCACCATCACCGCACCCACAATTCCCATGTTCACAATCACTCCCACGACCGCATCCACTTTTGATCTCATAGACATATCACCCACCTCTGCACCTCTCCCTCCCCCCATACGTCCACAATCTCCCATTCCCCCACCACCAACTTCACCCTTTTCAAGCACAGCATACACGCTCCCATTCCCTTTTCCCTTCCCTTCTGCATTCAATACTTTTCTCGCATCCACCCCCGTTAATAATGTATTTAATAATATGTACCAGTGTATGTCTCAGCTGCAACAGCATTACCAGCACCTAGACGCACAGCATACGAGTCTCTTCGGAAGCCATGAACAGCTCCAAGCAAGATTCATTGAATTAGAGAAGGAAAAACGGCTATTACAACAACAGTATACTACATTGCAAGCACAACATGATCAATTAGTCGCCAATCCACCCCAGTCAGATACTGAAGAAAAACAACAACTCGACGACATGTTACATGCTTAGATCACATACAATCTCAAGCTTCGATGCAATATCGCCTTATTACGGAAGCACATGTCCGCAGCACTCGAAGAGAATAAGAGACTGCAGAAACAGAACGAAGAAAACCTGGAAGCAGCAATGGAGGGTTCACCACAAGAAATCGACCCAGAGAATTTCAAGGCTATCCCATCTAGAAATATGCAAATCATCTTGGAAACCCATGCCGACCTCTTGGAAGCCCACGTAGCATTAGAAAGAGAAAGAGATGATTTACTAAAGCAACTGGCAACTCAGCAGGAGTCACCAAGCAAGGTCACAACAATAGCCGACACTTCAGAAGAAGTCGCAAAACTCAGAGCAGAACTAGAAGAACTACGAAGTAAAGTTCTTCAATACGAGCGTCAACCCTCTCCCCTGGCGGAACCGGAACCTGAAGACTTAGTGCCAATTCAAGTGGAGGAGATCTTTGAAGACCCATATGTTCCCATGCCAACACCCGGAGGTAAGCAAACAGAAGAAGGAATGGACACGATTGAGATCGAAGCGCCTGAATGGATGCAAAGGTTGGAGAAGGTTGCTACAACCCATGATGAGAGAGTTGCAGTTCAGATAGCATCTATGTCACGATTGGAAGAAGTCGTCATAAAATCGGATTACTTCAGAAACCTCTCCCATCATAGGTGGATTGGCACGTCCGATGATCTGTATGTTCCATTCTATGTATTAATGGCGGATTACAATGCTGAAATCAAGCAACGTACAACAAAAGAACCAACCTCGGCGACACAGTTTGCACCGGATGACATCCCGGCAAGTGCCAAGCAAGGGAATATACATCAACCTACTTGGAGGATCCGCCTGCTTGAAACCTACCCTGAGATTGTACGCACGTGGAATAACATGCCTCTATATATCAAATATAATCCCTGCTACTGCCCTGTCTTTCAAAGAAGGTCTTGGCCAAAGTACACCAAAACAATTTTGACGGTTAAAGGATGTGAAAAGTGGTTAAATTACGTGTACCTCGCACCTCATCATGGCCAACCCACAGTCAACTACATGATTTCAACCATCCGACACTGGGTAGTCAGGTTCAAGAATGTCCCAGATGTCATGGCATAGATGTGCCTAAAAATTTTTGAGCTCATGCTGGTTACATTCAGGACATTTAAGAATATCAAAGAACCTCATCTTTCGGCTATTGGATTTAATGAAGGGAATCAGGACCTTATCTACGATATGAGCACCACACCATCCATTAACGTCGTATATGCGTGGCATGCTCGCATAAAGTATCTACCTGCTTGCTTCAAATAGACGTTTGAAGAAATGTTCATCACAAGGTTCTGGGAATATCATTAAGAGATATTCATTCCCAGACCATCTCATCTATTACAGTTATTTGCGGTGGAACAAGCCCTACATTCCGAAAAGCTACATATGCCACATCCAGAAATTCCAGGGCCAGTAGACTGGGATGCCCTACTCACTGATTTGGCCAAAGGGTTGAGAATAGCAGAACATCATTTAGCCACCGATGTTGTGGAGTACTACATCCAACGACCCCCTCAACAAGGGTCTGTCAGAGATGACAGACGCGAGAGAGGGGGGGGGTGTTGGCAGCCAAGGAACTGAAGGACTCACAAGACAAGGAAGTCAACGAAGGGAGTCGGGGCACAGAGAAGGCACAAGCAGGCAGAGTAGTCAACGAAGATCTGGCAAGTAGGCCATTATTTTTTCATGAAGCTAAAGCACATCCAAGAGGTGGACCCACAAGAAGAAGAAGCAAGTAGGGAGCTCCAGGAAATGTATGTCAAATTGTTAGAAGAAATCCCTACAAAAATAGTGATTTTCATCACTAAAAACCATTGTAAATACCATTTCATATTTTTGTAGCTCCATTTTGTGCAAACCAAGGAGTCCTTGAGCTTGAGGAGCTTTAGAAGAACCTACCTATCAGTTTTCACATTTTTTAGACTCCGTTTGAACCTCCAAATAGGCCAGAGAACCTAAGTTTTAACTAGGCCGGACACTAGGTCTGGACAAGGCCAAGAACTAGTCAAAAACTATAAATAGAGCTAGAGAGCTCATTTTTGAGGTTAGCTTGTAATAGAATTGAACTGGTATGAGCATTTTGGAAGTAATCTAAAAGAACTCCATTGTCTTCCTCTTTGTCTTGTCGTGTGTGCGCGTGTGTGTGTATGTGTGTGCATGTTAGTGTGCTTCTCACTCACGCACTTGTGCCTTTAGTTGCTGGAGGTCATCATACCATCCTCACGTCTTCCCGGATTGACATTAAAGGAGGTGCTACTCATCACTGAGTTACAATCAGTGTCTCTTAGTAAATACACCACTCGATCCAAACATCAAGCTCACACTGGAGGATTCATCATCACTTGTGGATTGCATACTTATTGATAACTTGTTGGCTCATCACTCTACCTTGCCAACACTAGACTAGATATTTCCTATGCAGTTGGTATACTCAATGATTTTACACATCAGCCTCAACAAACACATTGGGATGCTGCTCAGAGACTACTTCACTACCTTGCCCTCACCTGACATCATGCTCTTCGGTACAAAGGGGGCATCAAACTTGCTAGATATTCAGATTCAGATCGGGTTAGTGATCCTAATTCTTGACAATCCACTTTTGGGTACATATTCTTGCTTGGCTCAGGACCACAGGCAGCTAGTTAGCCTTGGCCATAGCCAAGAATCCAATGTTCCATGCTTGGATGAAGCACATCAAGATCCAGTACTATTTCATCCATGAGAAGCTCGTGTCTCAAGAGGTCATTCAAGAGCAGTGTACCTCTCAAGAGAACCTGGCAGACATGTTCATGAAGGATTTACCTCTAGTTGTGCTTTAGTGCTTGGTGGACCTCTGGAGCATTCGGCCACTCCAAAATGGAGCTACAGAGGGGTGTTGACAACATGATTGATCCTACATCATCTACATTTGTATCTACATGAGTGCATCTCCATTTTGTATGCACGAGGCACTCGTTTCCAGTTTATTTCCATTTTATAGTGTATTTATTTTGTATTTGGGTACCTTGCCATCTAAGTCTACCATTGTATTCATTCTCTTTTGAGGGGAATTATCCCACATGAGATGTACTTTGCAAAGCCCCTCCCAAATCTGTAAAAGGAGGTCCTTTCCCCCCATTTCTACGTGGTTAGAAGCTTGAGGAGCCTTCTCCATGCTCTTGGAAAGGTCATTTCTAATCTATGTGAGTTTACCCATTTCTTGGTCTACTCACTTTGAGTCTCTCGCACTCTTTCTTTTGTGAGTACACTCTTCTTTAAATTTTGCTTTTGTGCTTTTACTCTCTACAGTAAACTCTAGCAAGCAACCCCCTTGCTTGCTTACCTCATTTTCTCATGATTTTTCTCCTCTCTATCTAGAGGTGTAGCTATACTTTTCCAAATCTCATTGCAACAAATTGTAGACATTGCTTGCTCTTTCATTGTACTCATTTTCATCGATTTCAAGATTCGTTTGGTCTCTCATATAGTGCCCCAAATTATTCCAAAGTTTCATGTTCTTTGACAAAGTGATTCGTGAGAAATTGCCAAGTTTGTGAAGCTATATATCTCCACATACGCAAAGAGGTTGCAAACAAGTAGCTTGTTTTGTAGAGGATGTTTCTCCCAACTAGAATATCCATTTGGGATGATTTAAAGCTTTGTAAATAGCTTGCAAAGTCTAGTTTAAGTCTAAAAATTCATTTTAAGTCTCTGTATAGAATCAGAGAATAGTTCACAATAGTGAGAACATATCACTGCTTGTGGACCTATGGAGGGAAACCATCTTCCATTATTGCATTGGGGTGTTAGAATCATCTCCCATCTGTTGGAGTTAGACATTTGCGGAAGCAGGCGAATAACACAAGGAAGAAGAAGAAGCTTGGAGGAGAACACACAATACTGAATGTATTACTAGAGAATGTACAAAGATAAGTAGCCCATTAGGGCAATAGGAGTATATACAAGCTGGGGGGGAAAAAACCTCCTAAAGAGGGAAAAAAGTGCCCCGGTGGTCCTAGAGTGTTCACACACATCACTACCTAAATATATCAACAAATCCCCTCTGGGAGTGATGCGGTGAACAAGTAGCTGGCACTCATGTATAAGGAAGTGCCAAGTTATGTGGAAATCACTCCACAAAACGAAGTAAGCCCAAAGCTTTGCAGAAAGCTTCAAACTTCTCCCTGGGCAGAGCCTTCGTGAAAAGGTCTGCAATGTTCTCGTGCATGGGCACATATGCCAAGCTGATCTCCCCAGGAGAGAACCTCTCCCTAACATAATGATAATGCACCTCAATGTGCTTAGTGCGAGCATGGAACACAGGGTTCCTCGCAACTACCAATGTGCTCTGATTGTCAGTGAAGATGGTGGTGGCAAAAGACTGACCAACATCCAAATCAGCCATAAGGCGTCTGAGCCACAGACACTCAACAGTAGGTGTGAAAGCTACCCTATACTCAGCCTCATAACTTGAAGTGGCCACACTACCAAGATATACATGAGCTACCAAGCATGAAGCAAAAGCCACTAGTGGACACACGAGTGTCATAGTAGCCAGCCCAGTCTGAGTCAAAAAAAGCATGCAAATCTGGCGGTAGTGATTCCCCCTTGGGATAAAACAATCCAATTAGCCGAGTACCACTCAAGTAGCTAAAGATGCGCTTAACTGCCTACCCATGCTTGAAACCTGGGCAATGCATAAATCTACTCATCTGTGAGACAACAAACTAAATATCTGGCCGAGTAATGCATAAGTAAATCAGGCATCCAACAGCCTGCTGATAGAGGACAACATCAAATGCATCTCTAGCATCATGAAGACTCAATCGTAAACCTATCTCCATAGAAGTGGCAATAGGCTTACAGTCTTCAAGGCCAAAAGGCTACAATAATGTATCAATATATTTTGTTTGACACAAAGCCATTCCACCATCAACTTGCATAAACTGAATGCCCAAATAGTGATGCAAATGCCCCAAATTAGACATCTCAAATGAGGCACGCAAATCAGCCTTAAAATCAGCAATATGCTCCTCCATAGGGCCAGTGAGCAGCATGTCGTCAACATAAACAATAATGATCAGAAGCACATCATTAGCGTGCTTAACATATAAGGTGCTTTCAGTTGGACTGTTCTCAAAACCATGTGCAATCAGATAGGCATGTATCTTCTCATACCAAGCACGTGGTGCTTGCTTTAAACCATATAATGCCTTCTTTAACTTGCACACCTGGTTTTCATGCCCTTTCTGCACAACGCCACGGGGCTGAAAAACATACACTTCTTCATGCAAGTCACCATTCAAAAATGCAGTTTTAATGTCCAACTAATGTACATTCCAACCATGATGGGCTACAAGTGCACAAATGCTCCGAACAGTAGTCATAAGGCATGTAGGTGCAAAGGTCTCATCAAAATCAATGCCTCTTTCTTGCGCATAACCCTTTGCAACAAGCCTAGCCTTATACCTATCAACTGTACCATCAAGTTTACGCTTCAGCTTGTATACCCACTTAGTGCCAATGGCCTTCTTGCCATGTGGCAAGTCACATAAAGACCAAGAACCATTCTTCATTATTGCATCATATTCAGATTGCATAGCATCCATCCAATTTTCTGAATTTTGTGCTTCATCAAACAAAACAGGCTCATTCTCATCATAGAGGCTAGATGCAGCCATAGCATAGCAATCTGATGCAAAAGAGGCACTATGAGAGCTTGATCTAGTACGATATGACAGAAGTGCATCTAATTTGCTATCACGCAAGGTTTGCACTAGCCATTTTGGCATAGTTCTTGCCTACTCAATATCAGCTCTCTCATCAATAAGTGCATCATTACTACATCTGCATCAAAAATGGATATATCTGCATCATCACATGAAACCTACAAAGGATGAGAAGTTGCCTCATGAGGACCAACACTAGACTGTCCACCTATAAAAAGAGGCAGCAAAGTATCATACATATCGTTGGAGCTAACAGATGTCTCCTTAGTACATGAAAGCAATGGTTGAATAACATCTTCCACAAAAACAACATCACGGCTAACTAGAATGTGTTTAGTCTGTGGATGATACAGACGATAGCCTTTACTTTTAGAACTGTACCCAACAAAAATACATTTTACTGCTTTATCATCTAATTTTCTGCGATGTTTTTCAGGCACTAATGCATATGCCAAACAACCAAAAACACACAGATGAGCAACAGATGGCTTGCGGTCATGCCAAGCCTCATATGGAGTGATAGACTGCAATGCTTTAGTGGGACACCTGTTTAGTACATATGCTGCACACATGACAACCTCAAGCCAGAAACTATGTGGTAAAGCCTGACTCTTGACCATACACCTCGCCATCTCCATGAGTGACCTATTCTTTCGTTCAACAACTCTATTCTATTGAGGTGTATACGACACTGTACACTGGTGTTTTATCCACATTCAGCCAGGATGTATTAAAATCAGAAGACATATACTCCCCCCCTCGATTAGAACGGAGGGTGCCCATTTTACATGCTGACAAACTTTCATCCAAAACCAAAAACTATTTGAAGCACATGAACACTTTGGACTTCGCCTTCAATGGATATACCCATGCATGCCTGGAAAAATCATCGATGAAAGTCACGAAGTAAAGATAATTCCTAAAAGAATGTGTCTGCATAGGACCACAGACATCACTATGTACAAGCTGCAATTTGTGAGTGGCCCGAACTGAAACATCTTTTGGAAAGGACGAACGCTGCATTTTGCCCAAAATACAACCTTCACAAACATGTTTTCCAGGTGCCTCAAGTTTGCGCAAAGAGGACACCATTTCAGATTTCTACAGGCATAGCAAACTAGCAAAATTCAGATGACCAAAGCGTGCATGCCAAAGCTTTGCATCTAGGATAGCCTGAGAATCATTTACTGCACATGCCAAATCATTTATAGATCTTTCATAGTCTATGAGTTTATACAGTCCACGACATAAAATGCGAGAAGCAATAATCACATCACCATTTGATAGGTCATGAACTGTACACCTGTCATCAATAAATTTGACAACCAAGCCAATCTTGGCTAAAGCCGAAACTGATAACAAGTTCTTCTTGATCCCTGGCACAAATAAAGCATCTGACAAAGTGAAAGAACTACCATAAAAAATAGTCAAAATGATCTTACCAACTCCCATAACAGGATAAGAGGAGTTATTGGCGCATGTAACAGTATTCCCTATAGGGGCAGGCTCGAGTGAAGAGAAGAAACTGCACTGCGAGGCAATATGTTTGGTTGCTCCACTGTCAAAATACTGGCAAACATCTGAGTCTACTGCAGATATGCACTGCTCATGAGAAGATGGGTCAAAACTATAGACAGTAGTAAACACCCATTCTTCTTCCTGCACAAGATTAGCAGACTCTGTTTTTGGTGTAGAGGCCTCTGCAACAACCATTCCAGCCTCTTTTTTCTTTGCCTCTTTAGCAGCCAGTTTTAGACAGTTCTTTGTGATATGATAATTCCCTTTATAGTACTTACAAAACAATTTCTGATTTTCTGATTTCTTCTCATCTTTATCTTCCTTCTTTGAATATGCAGAATTAGCAGATTTCTGCTTACTAATTGAAGAGCTCCATTTTCCTTTGCCCTTCTAACTAGCCAGGAAAGCTTGATCTGCAACTCGCATAATGAACATGTTCTGCCTGGACTAATCTTCCTGCAACATAACAGAGACTAACTCCTCAAATGATAAGGCATTTGGATTGCCTTTCATCATCAACCGAAGAGTAGAAGCAAAACTCTGATATGAATCAGGAAGACCATTCAGAACTGTCTCCACAAGTGAGCTATCTGGTATAACCTCATCAACAGAAAGCAACTATTCCTTCAAGTCTTTGATCTTCGTTAGGAAACTGTCCATAGAATCACCTTCATTCATGTGCTCACTCTCCAACTGTTTTCGGAGGTAAGCAACACGAGGCTCATTCCTAGCTTGGTACAATGTGGTAAGTGTATCCCAAACATCCTTAGCTGTTCTGCAAGAGCATCCTTAGTTGTTCTGCAAGAGCGAATGTGAGGAATAGTGGCACGTTTGACAAACAAAGCTATCAATGCATGTGCCTGGGCATCTCTACCATCCCAGCGAATCTACTCTACAATAGGTGTAGCAGAAACCATAACACGAACAGGAATATGCAGAATATCATCATCTTCGACACCTTCTGCATCAGCTTCAGTTCCTGCAGTTGTAACAGTTGCAGGTGTGACAGGACATTTTTCGACACCCTACACAATGTTCCATAGTCCTTTTGCAACCAACACATGTCGCATCATATAATCCCATAATGGGTAGTTGGTACCATCCAACTTATCCTCAACAGCCAACATACGGAATACATCACTGCTTTCAGCCATGGCCGGTGACTAAAATACCTTGATGCAGAAAATTGACTGTATCTCAAAAAGTTGAACAGAACTGCCCAAAAAAATTCTGCTAGACCTGTAGCAGACTTTGACACGCTTATACTGGCGAACAGAAACTGGTATGTAGCTTTGGCACAAAAAGATGAAATAGCCTGCACAAGTGCTACGATAGTGCGTTCGGAGGCCGAAACGAGCTCAAATCGTGACTTCGGCACCATAGAGCAAAGCAGTTTTGATCTCAAAAACATGCTGAGTATTCTCACCAAAATTCATGCGATTATGAGATTGCAACCCGGAGAAGTGTCGACGGCGCCCTACATGAAGCGACGACCTGCTCTGATTCCAATTGTTGGAGTTAGACGTCTGCGGAAGCACGCGAACAGCACAAGGAAGAAGAAGAAGCTTGGGGCACAACACACAATATTGAATGTATTACTAGAGAATGTACAAAGATAAGTAGCCCATTAGGGCAATAGGCATATATACAAGTCGGGGGAAAAAACCTCCTAAAGAGGGAAAAAAGTGCCCCGACGGTCCTAGAGTGTTCACACACATCACTACCTAAATATATCAACACCATCAATGGTATCAGAGCATTTAGAGGCCTCGAGACCTTAGTGGGCATCATATTGAAGACTTGAAGGGATCAAGACAACCTGTGGAAGCACAAGGAGGACTTATCAAAGCAAGAAGACATCAAAAGGGCACTACATCGATTGAGATCTCAAAGGTTAGCAAGGGAGAATCTATCAAAAGGTAATATCCATGCATTCTAAAGCATAAAAACACTTGAGGAGAATCTAGAGGAGCATCTTAGAGCTCAATATAATGCACAAATAGAGAAGTTAGAGAAAGGCAATTATCAACCATGGAAATTTAGAATTAGCAACTACATTATGGGAATTGCATTGTGGGGATTGGTGAGTGGAATGGAAGCAATGCCTCATGTACACAATACACCACTTCAAGGGTAGTTCAAGACACTTAATATTGAATGGATAGAAATAGGGCTTGATGATCTATGAAGAACTTGAACTTGTTGGCTAAAAGGTAGTGTCTGAATTTCTTTACAGCATACACCATCCCTAAATCTTCTCGCTACGTAGTTGTATAGTTTCTTTCATCTTGATTCAATTGTCTACTTGCATAGGCAATATGATGGTTCAATTTTCCTTCATCTGTTGGTTGAGATAAAATGCATCCTATTGCATAATTGGAGGCATCCACATGAATATGAAAAGGCTTGTTCCAGTTGGGTGTTTTCAAAATTCTCCCTTTACCATCAAACCGGGGGTGCTATCCCCGGACCTGCACCAAGGGGCCCGCTAGCCCCCTGGGACCCCCTAGCCAGGGAGACCGCTGGCCCCATTGGACCCCCCAGTCGGGGTTGCTCACTGCTACCCCGGACCCCACAATTGGGGACCCTGGTAACTCCCTTTCCTTACAATACCTTACATGGTCCAATATGACCTTCATCCAACATACAAGTTGGGATTCCCATCAACTGGGTAATGCACGCTTGGCTTCTCCTCATAATGGGGGCCTTACAAAATGTGCATACAATCATGAGGGGTAGACATTGATCATATACTAACACCCCCCTCAATGTTTACCGATGATAAATCAAGTAGGTCTCGGTCCTATGCCCATCTCTTGAAGATGCTTGTTGAGCTGCTCTCTTCCAAGTGCTTTAGTGAATATGTCAGCACAATTTGCCTCTGTTGGGCAATATTCTAGCTCCACAATTTCATCTTCAATTAGCTCACGAATATAATGGTATTGTACTTCTATGTGCTTGGTGCGAGCATGAAATACTGGGTTCTTTGCAATAGCCATACAACTTTGATTATCACACTTGAGTATAGTCGCCATATTTGATGGAAAGCCTAGATATGCAAGAATTCTCCTTAACCAGACTGCCTCACAAGAAGCAAAACAAGCTACTTTGTACTCTGCTTCAGTGGAAGAGAGTGCGAGAGTTGGTTGCTTCCTACTTACCCAAGAAAATATTCCTGAACCAAGTGAGAAACAATATCCAGAAATTGATTTTCTAGAATCACAATCTCCAACCCAATCAGAATCACAATATCCTTGAAGTGTATCACTTGGGGTATAAAAAATACCAAAATCCAAGGTTCCTACAATATACCTTAGAATTCGCATTCCAGCTTTGTTGGAAAACCTACTTAACACTCCAACAACATAGCAAATGTCTGGTCTAGTGTTGCAAAAAAAAATAAGACTTCCAACGAGCTTCCTATACTTCTTAGCATCTACATCAGGCATGTTGTCATCCATAGAAAGCTTGTGATTTACCTCCACAGGTGTGCTAGTTGGTTTGCAGTCCATCATTCCAAACGCCTTGAGAATTTCTTTGGCATATTTTTGTTGTGAGATGAAAATGCCATCCTTCCTCTGCCATACTTGAATTCCCAGAAAAAATGGAGTAGACCTAAGTCTGTCATTTCAAACTCAGTTCCCAAGCTAATCCGAGTTTGATTGATGAATTCCTGATGATCTCCTGTAATGATCAAATCATCTACATATACAATGACAACAACTAGCTTGCTATCCCTTTTCATTACATAGAAGTTAGCATCAGAAGTACTTCTTTCAAAAACCATATTTTTGAAAAAATTATCTATCCATTGGTACCAAGCCCGTGGAGCTTGCTTAAGTCCATACAAAGCTTTCTTCAACCTGCAAACTTTATTTTCTGAATTGGGCACCTCAAAACCTGGTGGTTGAGATACATATACCTCCTCCTTGAGGTGACCATTCAAAAATGCAGATTTGAAATCCATATGGAAAATAGGCTAGGCTTTTTGTGCAGCTATTGCAAGTACCGTCCGAATAGTTTTCATGCATGTTGTTGGTGCAAATGTTTCTTGAACATCAAATCCTTCGATCTGTGAAAAACCCTGTGCAACTAATCTTGCCTTATACTTTTCTAATTTTCCATCTGCTTTATACTTAGCTTTCCAAATCCATTTAGTACCTATTACCTTCTTCTTTGGCGACAAGTCGACTAGATCCCATGTATCATTTTTTAGTATACTATCATACTCAGATTGCATTGCGGCTCTCCACCCTGGATCATCAAGGGCTTCTTCAATGGTGGTAGGTTCCTTTATCGAGTCCATGTTATCTGCCATTAGATCCATGTTAACAATGTGTTCTGAGGCTCTTCTTTGCTCCTCTGTTCTCTTTGATCTTCATAATCCATATGAGGATGATTTTGGTACATCTACATGTGGATTGGGATCATCAAAGAGCTGTGGCTTTTGATCTTCATAATCCATCTGAGGATGATTTTGGTACATCTACATGTGGATTGTGCCCACTTCGGTAGTGGCTTATGCTGTGCAGCTACAACTGGTTGGATTTTTATTGAGGAAATGTCTCCATCAGATGTTTCCTCCTCCTCAACTTTAACCTGTCTTTTGATAGGCACAAGGTGATATATTTCTCCATTTGATGAGATAGTAGATTTACCTTTATCTTCTACTAAGTGTGGTCGTTCATCAAACACCACATCTCGGTTGACAAAAATCTTCCTTGCCTCAGGATCCCACAACCTATATGCTTTAGACTCTTCACTATATCCTAGGAAGACACATTTTTTACTTTTTGAATCCAACTTTGATCTTGTTGAATCAGGAATATGTGCATAACAGAAACAACCAAAAATTCTGAAATGCAAAATTGAAGGGTTTTTACCAGAATATGCTTCTTGAGGAGTCATCCCCTTCAGTGCTTTTGTGTAGCTTCGATTAAGGATGTAGATTGCTGTATTGACTACTTCTACCCAAAATGAATCAAGCATGTGCTTGAGGCTTTAACATACAATGAGCCATTTCAACTACTGTCCTGTTCCTGTGCTCAACAACGCCATTTTGTTGAGATGTATGAGCTGTGCTAAGTAGCCTTTTCACACCATGCTCCTTACAGTAATTATTGAATTCTGTGGACAAGAATTCACCTCCTCCATCTGTTCTAGATTTCTTTAGTTTCCTTCCTGATTCATTTTCCACATACTTATGCCACATTTTAAAATTTTCAAAAGCATCAACCTTCTCTCGAATAAAATAAACCCACATCTTTCTACTATAATCGTCAACTAACAGCAAAAAGTAGAAAGATCCTCCTAAAGCAGGTGTAGACATTTTACCGTAGAGATCAGCACGTACCAACTCTAGAGGAGCTTGAGTTCACTCATGTGAACACACCTTCTTAAACACCTCATCAAATATGCATAAAGCATATACGTATTGTTTCTCTTGTACCTATGCCGAATAGGACTCCTCCTGATATGAACGCCACGGCCTCCATAAAATTCAAGTAGTACCTGTGTGCATAAAGAGAATATGTACCTGAATACTTAACATAAGATGTGAATCTTATGTTAACCACCATCCAATGTCTTTGAAGTAGCTCGACATCTTCTTGTAGAAGACAATCTTCAACCTGATATCTTCTTGTAGAAGATAATCTTCAAATACACCATGTAGATGGCACCATCCAATGTCTTTGAAGTAGCCCGACATCTTCTTGTAGAAGACAATCTTCAACCTAATATCTTCCTGTAGAAGACAATCTTTAAATACACCATGTAGATGGCCGATCCTCACCATCAAGCTGCTAATGACCAAGTCTTCTTGCCATGAACAAGAGATAACCTCCTCTCCATGAGCTAGAGTATGAGCACACCCTTCATCTTCTCCAAGAAGAATCATTAAGAAGAACTCCATAGCTGCTCTTCAACATGCTTCAAGTTAGCACCATGGCTGCCCCATGTGCTAGAAGAAACACCACCTCTATTGAGGTCCAAGCACCAAGGCTTGTGTTGAAAACTAGGTGAAGGATGCATAGAAGTGACCCAAGTATGTGTTTATATATTATTCTTTGTCCATGAAAAACTATACCAAAAGCTAATAAATCAAGCGATCGCATAAAGAAAGCATGATCGTAATCGCATCGCTGATCTGTTCGTCATCCGCTAGCTTTTAATTCGAAAAGCATAGTCCGAAAAGATTTTGAATAGCGCTACTGCTAACGGGTATCGAACCCTGGTCGTAAGGATGGAAGGCCAACGATGTAACCAAGGCGCTGAACGCTTTTGATGTTCAAGGACTATTGAGCGCATCTACACATGCTGTCCCACTACACTGTTTCCTTTAAGAAGGACTAAGAGTGAGCTCTATAAATGGTGTACAATCTGACCAAATAGAATTATTGAGACATTGTTTGACCAATAGGATATTGATTCCAACAATCCCCCCTGCAATGTCATATTGGTACAACCTGAACTGAATCTGCAAACTGTCACAATCTGCAAATTACCACAAGCTTCAAGCTTGTACTCCCGCACTTCAGAACTTGTTCTTAAAAAGTCTTCTTCAAAACTGAATTTGACTTTCCTTCAAAAAACCTGAACTTGCTGAATATGAACCATAATACTTTGAGAAAATATGCAAACTAGATATCCAATAGTGTTCTTATCAAGCAATCACTGCTTGACAACAAATGTAGCATGAACTGTTTCTGAACCTGCTATCTCCTGTTTTCAAAAAACCTAAAAAACATACACTAGGATCCATATATTTGCATTTTACCTTCCAAAAAAGGTTTCTCAACGTACTTTTGCTGCATCATGTAAATACTCTAAACAAAATCAGGAACTGAATCCTGGAACCTGTGACTGTCAACTCACAACTTAGTGTATTATGAACACTGCTGGTTCATCTCTGACTGTACTCAAGTCAAATCAACTCAACTCAATTGAAATCAACTGAAATATGAGTAAAGATCTATGATGTCATCATGTCTTCATCCTTTAAGTCCTTCATACCTCTTTCCTTCAGAATTTGGTATAAACATATATGTGCGCACTTCTCAAATATACCTTTCTGAAATATCAAGCTTCTCTTCAATAGAACTCTGGAACCTTCTCCTGAACAGGAACATCCTAATAGGAACTTTCTCCAAACATTCTTCTTCTTCCTTCTTCTTTCAAAGCTGGAACATAAAGAGAACTTGACAAAGGAAATATAGGAATACCTGAAATAGGAATACCTGTAGGTATGAATCTGCATTCTTTCACATATGGCTTGAAAATAAGTCTTCATGTTTCATCACCCCCCTGGATGATTTAACATTAGTATCGAGTATTCTTCAAATATATCAGACTTTATGAAATTTGGAACGTCTTTCTTCATAAATATGATGTTCAGTGATTAATACCTATATCTGAAACAAAAATTCTGAATCCTTTTTATTAGCATTGATCAGATGCCAATAGCTTTCCATGTCATTCCTCAGCTTTCCAAAATCTAGAATAAGGTTAGCTGATCCTAACATAACAAAACCTTGCTGAAAGCTTTATAGGATTCATAACCTTTAGTAACATAACAAGTATCTTCTATCTCTTTGCAACACAAATCTGATAGAATCTGAATCTTTGACTTACTTCTTCCAATGTTAAGAATCTTCACAAACAAAGGATAGACAACTGACTCATAAATACTCAAGATCATACAAGATCTATCCAAGATCAATGATCTCTTCTGTGTAGAATCTGTTCTTCATCAAACCTTCATGACTGAATGTTTGATTTACTTCCTGAATGTCTTCAAGTGTCCATGCTTCTCAAAAAGTTGTAAAACTTTCTACAAACAAATCCTTCCCAAGAATTTGCAATTCCTACTTGAAACATAAGTGGACAAACTTCTCACCTTGAGAACTCCAAAAGCTGCAAGTTGATACTTCATAACTTTCATATTTTACCCGGGTGAAATGTGATAGTACCTGCTTGACTTTCTTTTGGCTAACTCCACTTCTTAATCAAGTGATAGGATATGATAGAACACCTTTTGAATACAAACATGTATCCAAAAGTCTAGACAATCATAAAAAGTAGATTCTTCAACTGACTGGTACATCAACAAGTCTGAATTTTCTGAAGTTTTCTGAAAATATTGAATATGAGGTAACCTTTTCCAAACATAAAACCTCAACCCAAGTCTCCAACATTTGCTACAAAAAACTCTTTTACCTTAAGAGTTGGATAAAGAAGAAATAAACTTCTCTACAACTTGTCATATACCAAGTAGCTCTGTATTGACACTCCAAGAATTCTTTGAGGGAACATATAAGCTGCTCGCTTTAAAAGCTTCAACATAACTCATACACATATGAGTGCTTTTGTTTCTCTCAATGCAATTCTCTGTCAAATCTACTAAATCATGACCAAGTGTAATGCAAAACAAGAAACTGCTTCTTCTTTAAACAAGATGTTCTCGTAGACTTGTCTTTGGATGTAGAGGATAAAATAGGAAAAGTATATGGAAAATATATGAGAAAAGGAAGCCTTACTTTTCTTTTGGAAATGATGGACTTTCTTCTTCTGCATCTTTCTTCCACCTGATGATGTCAACATTTTCAAACTTCTCTTCCATACCTTTTGTTCTCTTCATCTTGAAGTAGCAAACACTCTTGACTTCTTCGAATGAACTTTTCTCTTCCTCTAATGCTAAGAGTAAGAGACAAAACAAACATGGTATACAAATGGAAGTGAATATAGAAACACGTTTTACCATCATCTCATATCTCTGAATCAAAATTCTGCTTCAAATGCCTGAAATGACTTAAATTCACCAATCGTTGTCTGAATGATGAATTGCCCTTCTAGAGTTACCTTCTCTAGATACATTTGTACCTTGATATCCAACCAATTTACAACAGAAAATTGGCTGAAAAACTCATTCCATCTTCACATTTGTCTTCTTAGATGAATTTTCTTGCCATGAAAGAGATTTCTCAAAAATCTCTAGAAAAACCTCTAGATACCTGTTTTGATGTAGCCTTTAACTTTCAAATGATGAAAGCATATAAAAGCATTCCTTGAATTTCTTCAAATCTCTTCATAATTGTCTTCTAAGATATGACATGCAAATGATAATCTGATACTAGAAAGTGATACCTGTGATTTGATGTTGATCTGCTTTCTTCATCTTCTCTAAACCATTGTTCTTCCTTGAATTTGAAGTAGTCTTCTCTTCATCAAGTCTGGGTCTTCAAACAATACTTTTGTAAAGTATTTGCATACTCTTCCAAAAATATTCGGCTGCTAACAGATCATCAACTTCATATTCCACACTGATGAATACACATGTAACTGAATTGTCTAATTCTCAAATCTCTACTCATCTAGATTAAGTGTGTATGTCAAATGTTAGAAGATGCTTTCAAATCATATGTTGTAAATCTGGAAGTTTGGGAACCTAGGATTATGAATGAGCCTTAATGCATTGATGCCAAAGATCTAAAGTTCTGAAACCAAAACCTTAGTGCTCTGATACCAAATGTTGGAAGTGAGGTAGGCCCTTGGCTCATGTCACAGGTCCATTTTTCCATAGGTCCAGTATATACAACATTAATTCCAGCATTCTTCAATATTGACAAAACATGAACATACCACAACTTAATCATACAGATGATGAGACAAAGATAGAGAAAGAATAGACGACATGTGTAAAGTGTTATGTAAGCCATCGCTTACTCATAGTATCATATATACCAATGTTCAATGTACAATGTGGGAGCAAAACTCTCAACCACTCTATGTGATGAGAAATAGATGAATGAGTGAATGTACAATGTAACAAACATATTCAGATGTGTGGGCAGTAATCTGAATATATATGAGATGTATGACCTTATAGGTTATAGAAGAGTGAATATGAGTGACTGAAAGAGGAAGGATCAGTGTGAAACTGACAGTCAACAAACCCTCATATGAAATTAGGCTATGGAAGACCCTAAGTTAGATACGTGTGTGAAAAGATCACATACTTATAAAGTAGCATAGAATGCTAACAAGTTTGCTACAGGAAATCCTCTATAAACATCACAAAGGCACCTTGTTTAAGTTTGTTCCCCAGCAACGGTGCCAAAAATGTGTGTACCTAAGTCAGGAAGTCTTAGGGACTTATGTCGAAGAGACTAAATCTCAATTGGCCCACAAGTGTGTATAGTGATGGATCGATACATGTTTAATTATCAATCCAAAGAACCATCTGAACCAAGTGTATGAAGACGTGTGCGCACATGATGGAAGCTACAATGCCAGTGAAAAGACTAAACTACCTCTCCAACTCACTAAATCTTTGGAAATGTCTGCCGCGATACCACTTACAGTAGTAAGCACAAATTCGAATGTTTCTCCCAGCTTCGAACTCTAAATATGGCCAATAGGGGGTTCTTTTGAAGCTCTTGATGACATGCATCTGGTCATGGTGTTCTCACTCAAATCTAACAACCGCTCTTCAAGTCATGGCCAAAAAAGTGAATGGCAGGAAACACCTACACTCGTTCCACAACTCGTATTGGTTCACACACACACCACAGTAATTCAAAAGTCATGGGAGGGGATAGAAAACAGTCCTACACACACATTTCAAGTATTACACACACACAAAATATTTTAGAGAAGATGGAGATCAGCAGGGAAGAAGCAAATTCGAATTTCAGCTCTCCTCCTTCACAATGGCAAAACGTCTTTACAAAGAGTCACAAAGTGACTTATATACATGTGCCCTAAAAATGGTCCTTTCACACATGAGACAAGCACTTTATTGACTAATCTCTAATTTCCTACTATTTTACAAGAATTATGTTACAAGGATTTGGGGCTTATGCATCTAGAGGACTCCTCCAGTGCATTTAGATAGCTTCAAGGGAATTTCCTAGGATTTTGAAGAAGAATTTTTATGCCCATTAATTTCAGAATTTTGGGGCTCCTATTTTGTGCCTCTTTCCTCTGCAACATCCTTGAAGATGTTGCAGAAAAGGGAACCTTTCGCAATACATAATAAGAAAGGTACTTATAGAAGGTCAAAAGATCTCATGCACTTTTTTATATTCATTGTGCAAGTGCTGGCACATGTGGAAAGAACTTAGCACATGTGGTTATTTTCATCTATTTTTGATACATCCTATGTTGTTGCAAAGATGAAAAGAATTTCTTTGAAAATTTCTTCCAATAGAAAAGATGTTAAACGAGTGGTATAGCTGATGAAAATCACATGACATGCAAGCCACTCTTTTACATATACCAAAAATTACTACAACATCCTTGCAAATTGTATACTAGAGGAATTTTCTAAGAGTTTGAGTTCACAATCAACTCTTTTAGAGCTTCGATTTGAACCGAATATTGTTCTCTTTTGAGGGTGTTCGACCGTAGAGCTTGATCGTTTAGGAGTTAGATCTAAAATAAGTAGTGATTGTAGATTGGATAGTAAATTGCGTAATGTAATGTGCATCTTTATTGGAAAAAAGATTGATCTTACAACCTAATATTTTTATTTTGAGAAGATGAAGTTCGCTCGAGCCCTATTGTCCCTTGCATGAATTAATTGAAAGAAATTCTATACAAGAGAAGGGGGCATAGTGCCCATGGGACCCCCCTTATCCCACAAATCAAAAGAAGGAAAAATAAATTTGACTTCCCGAAGGCGGTAGCAACACTATGCCTAATACTAAGTCTAAGAGATGGAAAAATAACTTAAAGTGAAAAATTTATAGAGAGTTACAAAGAACTAAATCACCTTTTCATCCCCCTCATGGGAAGCCCATTTGCTATGGATCTTGTTGATCTCCAGAACAAACAACCTATGTTGTCTAAATGGAGGGGACTTTTTACAATTACGTCTTCTACCTAAAAGGCTAAGGTTCTTGTCAATTGACCACTCTTTTGGTGGGTTTCCAAAGTTGGAAACATATCTTTCTTTCCAAATTTCCAATAAAGCATCTCCTCTAATGGATGATATAGTGCAATGGATTACTTCTCCAAGTAAGGCTTGTTTCTAGTTTAAGGAGAAAATTCTCCCCACTACTTGCCAAACCAAATAGCTCCTTGGGCATGAGAAGAAGAGGTGTCTGAAGGCTTCTCTTCCATTGAGATAGCTATAAATTCAATCCAAAATTTCTAATTGCAAACTTTCCACATTAGAACATCTTTTTTATTGTCAATGAGGGGATGTCATAGGGCCAAGATATTGAAATCATATTTGATATATGGCCGACTTAGACACTATTTTCTATTAAGTGAGCTATTAAGATTGAAATTCTTCTTGAAACTCATTATTTTTTTCCCAAGCTATTGCTAGTGTGGCAGTTTATATCTTGTATCCAAGGGGGATCATGGATCATAAGGAGGTGAGACTTTGAGATGTCCCAAGCATTGATTCTATTTCTTAACAAGCACGAGTCTTCATAGTCCACTCTCCAAGCTGGGTTAATGTCCTTGAATTTGATTCGTTATCTTATGTCTTGATTCCAAAGGTGATTCCATAAGGAAAATCCTTTATTCCATAAATTCGTTGCTCCTTGGAAGTTACCAGATTCAATAGCCCTGACTCCCTTGATCCGAAAGCCAATCAAATCAGTATGCCTAATACTAGCAACCCACTTACATGTTTATTGATCTTGAGGTAAAGTTTCATTTTTTTCCAACTTTTCCATAATGAAGAAACCAAATTTAAGACTTATGGAGTGATTCAAAAAGGGAGAACAACAAATTGAGTAAGTCATGCCCCTTCCATCTAGATAAACCCACTAAATTAAGAGCAATTTTTTTTCTTAAAATCAATTTGGCCTAGGAGGTATCCGTATTTTTCCAAGCTTTTATCAACCATTTGGGTGCCAAATTATGTGGTAAACTGTTGGGGGATTCTTGTGCAAAAAGCGACAAGTGTTTTTAGGATAATGAAGAGTGAGAACAAGAGAATTAATGACACCGAAAGCTTCTGATCAATTAAGAACACAAGAGTACAAGCTTGTACATAAGCCAAATTCTCTGCGCAATATGCCAAAGACTAAATAATGCTCATGAAACAAGATTACAAAGTACTTAGAATTTTATGCCGACCTTTGCACCAGACCTCCACCTTCTCCAAGCTTGCCCTTGTGCACACCTTGCACCAAGCTTCCAATAAGGGGAGGGATGGACACCTTCTGTCGACGCGCACCTTCAATGGGACTTTGGAACTCTTGATATTCCTTGCTTGCCTTCTCTGTATAAAATCTAAGTCACTCTTCTTGCACACCTTGCACTTCACTTCTGTGCGTCGCACACTCACTGTATGTCTCTTACACTCTCTTAGTCTACACTATGCTCACCTTTCTTATTCTAACCCTGAATAATGCCTTGCCTTGATTTGAGTGTTGATTCACGTACGCTCCTAACTGCTAGAGTACCTTGGTGCTCAATTTGATGTCTCAAGATTGTCTCCAAAGGCGGGCAGCCAATGAATCCCTGTTTTGTCCTGCAGTGACTTTAGAATAAAACCAAAACTTTAATTGGGGGCAATACTTTCACTTTTGCATATGCTACTGCTTCACACACCTTCACATTTTTCCTTTTAATTCTTCAAATGTGCACTCCTAAGAGAGACTTCACATGAACCTTCCAAAACACTTTAAAACACTTTGAACCTTAGAGAATTACAGAAATACACTCAGCAACCTGCAACCAACTTTCTACAATTATACCCTTTGTGAACAAGTAACTGTGCACTACTTGTGCACCTTGACACCCGAATTTTGAACACCTTGACTTCACCCATGTTGACTATGACCTTGAACATGTTGACCTTGATCGATTTGAATTTGAACCTTTTACTTTGATTGTGGTTGACTTTGACCAATGTGAGGTTTATGGGCTTAACAATTGCCCACCACCTAATGGGCTCTTCATCTTGGAGAGCTACAACCAAAACTTGGAGCAAAGTGATGGAGAGTGTTAATCTCCAAAAGAAAAAGTTATCCTTGATGTTAGAGCACCTCTATATCAAGAACAACTCAAAACGTTACCAGTTTTGAAAAACCAATGCCCAATTATCAATCTTTGTACTAACTATGAAGAAAGTCACCACATAGAAAAGTCTGCTGCACATAACTCACTCATTGTCTGATCAAATATGTAAAGTTTCTAATGAAACTTTGTATGAGATGTCGCCTAAAGAATGCGCACCTTCTCCAACTTAAAACATCTCAAAAAGTTTAGTAAATCTTGAGATCTACTCCAAATAATTCATCTATGTCTAAAATTGTACTTCTCTATAGTCAACTTTGACACTTGTAACTTCTACTCTTGCTTGCTCAAAACTTTACACTGTGGAAGGAGAACTGACCAAAACATTAGCATCAAATTTGCACCTACTACAATCTTCTCTTCTTCACATTTACACATGTAAAAGTTCCTACTCTCAATTCTCTCAACCTGATCACAATTAGAATCTAAAAACTTGTACAGAGGTCACTCAACTATAGACTTAGACTTGTACAAAAGCATTTCACAAGATGATAAACATAGAAGGAGTGCTCAACAAAATATCGGGTGCAACTTTTATTCTACTCAAAGAAATTTACATCTCAATGATGAGAGTTATTCACTTCACTTCTAAAGTGTCGAATGACTCTTACAACTTCTAATTCATCATCTCTCATACATGCCCCAACTTTCTACTTGTATATGTAGGCATGTATGTACAAGCTCATGACCATAACAAAAGTATACGTGAGCTAATTACAAATTTAATGTACACATATATACAAGTCTTGATTTTCTGAATATGCACTACCTTCAAGCTTCATTTGTTGGTCTTTTCTTTATCTTTTGACTTCAATCCTTTGTCCAAGACATCAATTGATGGTTTTCATGCACCAATAGCTCCCCCTCAATCATCAATTGAGGTTTTCTCCATCTTCTTTATACTTGCCATGTCTTTAAATCTTTGTAGCTTTGGTCCATCCAAGCTTTTGGTTAGCATATCTACAATCTGATCTTTTGTTGAAGTATGTATGACTTCAATCTCCTTATCAATCATGTTCTCTCTCAAAAAGTGATATTGAATCTCAATATGTTTGGTCCTGGCATGAAAAACAGGGTTAGCAGCTAGATACAATGAACTCATATTGTCTCCATGAATAGTAGGTGTACTCTGAATGATGTCAATGAGAGTCTTCAACCATATGAACTCCTTTGCAGCTTAAACCATACCTTTATACTCTGCCTCTATAGATGACAAAGCAACTATATGTTGTTTCTTAGAACACCAAGAGATTAACTTATCTCCCACATAACATAAGTACCCATAAGTTGATCTCCTATCATCAAGATTGCCTTCCCAATCTCTATCACTATATATCTTGATGTTTGTATCTGATGTAAAACCATAATACAAACCTTCCTTGAGTGTACTCTTAGTGTATCTCAACACTCTTTGTCCTGCAACCCAATGTTCTCTCCTAGGACAATGCATGAATTGAGACAACACTCCAACTGTATATGACAAATCAGGCCTAGTTAAAGTAGCATAAATTAGACTACCAACAAAACTTTAATATAGCTTCATGTTCTTAAATTCTTCTCCACCAGGTCTGCTCAATTTGTGATTCACCTCCATTGGAGTAGGTGCTACCCTGCAATCTTCCATTTTAAACTTGATTAATAAGTTCTTCAAATACCTTTCTTGAGTTACATATATTCCATGTTGAGTATATGAGACCTCCATGCCCAAGAAATATGACAATTCTCCCAAGTCACTAATCTTGAAATCTCACTCCATTTGCTTCTTGAGACTTTGTATGCCCTTCTCATCTGTACATGTAAGAATTATGTCATCAACATATATGCACATGTAAATGAACCCATCATCACGTGCTTTGACAAGCAAGCTACTATCTACTTTAGACACTTGGAAACCAAGTTCCTTCAAGAACTTGACAAGTCTATAATTCCATGCCCTTCGGGCCTATTTCAAACCATACAAAGCTCTCTTGAGCTTACATACATATTTCGGATACCTTTTATCTTTGAATCCTTTTGGTTGCTCCATGAAAACATCATTTGAAATGTAACCATTTAGAAAAGCATTTTTCACATCTAATTGACATAGCTTCCAACCTTTACATGTTGCAATAGCTATAATGTTCTTATGGTTGTCATCTTTGCCATTGGACTATAGGTCTCATCATAATCTATACCATATGTTTGAGCATACCCTTTCACAACAAGTCTAGATTTATACCTAGACACACTTCCATCTACATACCTTTTTGTTTTGTAGACCCATTTGCATCCAATGATCTTTTGGCTATTTGGTTTAGAAACCAAGTCCCATGTCTCATTCTCCATCAATGCATCATACTCTTCTTGCATAGCTTTCTCCCAATTTTCCTTACCTTTTGCATCTTCATATGTAGAAGGGTCTTCCTCCGCTTTCACCATGTAAGCATAATCTTTAGAAGTAAAAAAAGAAGTGGCATAGCTATACCTTGTAGGTTGCCATTTATGCCTTGATGAACTTCTGAGTTCTCCACTTCTTGAATTTTCTGGTTCATCACATTCTGGATCAAACATTGGCCTTTCTTCAACTTCAATTTGTACTTCATTTTTCTCTTCTTCATCACATATTTGAATCTTTGATTTACCTTTTTTTTAATCCAAAGTTTCTTCATCACCTCCATGAATATTAAGTGTACCTGCATACCAAACCTTGCTCATCAAATGTAACATCCTTAGACACAAGGAATTGCTTTGTGGATGGACTTCACAACCTATAACCCATCTGTTTGTCATCATAACCAATGAACACATACTTTTCAGCTTTAGGTTCCAATTTATGCCTCAACTGAGATGGCACATATGCATAAGCCAAACATCCAAATACTTTGCTATGATCTAAGGTAGCTCTCTTACCCCACCAAGCTTCATATGGTTTCATACCCTGCAAAGCTTTACATGGTAACCTATTAACCAAGTATGTAGTTGTATTTATAGCCTCAGCCCACAAATAATTGGGACAATTTTTCTCCTTCATCATTGACCTTGCAAACTCAACGAGAGTTCTATTTCTCCTTTCTGCTACACCATTTTGTTGAGGAGAGTACTTGCAAGTAACTTCTCTTTTTATACTTGCATTCCATAAATAATAAATGAACTCATTATAGAAGTACTCTCCCCCTCCATGTGACCTTAGTCTCTTCAACTTTTGACCTTTGATTCTCTCTACATATACATGATAATGAATTTAAATGTATTGAATACCTCTAATTTATCTTTGATCACATATATGGTGATCCATCTGGTAGCATCATCAACGTAAATCACATAATATGTTGAACCATTAATGCTAAAGTCTTTTGATGGTCCCCATACATCAGTATGTACTAATTCAAGCTTATCTGAATACATGAATCCATGCTTGTTGTATGATTTCTTATGAGCCTTACCTAATTGACATGCCTCACATCTGTGTGTCATATGTTGACCTACAACATTAGGTAATCGAAGGACTGAACCATTATTAACCATATCCTTAATACCTCTTTCATTGAAATGTCTAAGTCTTTTATGACAAAGATCTAACTCAGAGATCTTATGTCCTCCATAAGTGAGCAAGGCATGACCAACATTGGCTTGAATCTTCAATGTGAAGAGCCTTCCTTCTTTCTTCCCTGAAACAATTTGTTTATACCCATTGCTAGGGTCTTCCACAAAAACTCCATCATTACTGAACCTTCATAACCTTTCTCAACAATTTGCTCTACACTTATCAAATTCTTTGGAATTGTAGGAACATACAAAACCTTACTCAAAAGAGTGCTCCCATCCTTAGCATTCACTGATCCAATTGACTTCACATTTTGCTTTGTATTATCACTTGTTTGAACCACATGATTACTTACTTTATTCTCCAAATCAGTCATCAAAGCTATGTTGCCACTCAGGTGATTGCTACACCCTGAGTCAATGTAGAAAACTCTTTGATCTTCACTTTGTCTTTCACAAGTTGCATTCATAATTAAGGTTGAATCCTCCTTCTGATCTAAAGCATAATTGTAGTAGGTATTTTTGTAGGATTGACTTTGGAAACCTCTACCTACATTTGTTCCAAAGTAACCTCTACTACCTCTACCTCTAAAGTTACCTCTCTGATTTCTATTACCTCTTCCTCTTGAGTTAAAGTTCTAATTATATCCACCATTATTCTGATTATTATGCCAAAAATCATAAGCTAAATGATTAATCTTACCAAAAATCCAGCAAGCTTTGGCTCCATCTTTATTGCTTCTCCCTTTACCTCTTCCTTTGCCACTACCTCTTCCTCTTAGGAACTTAGCTTGGCTAGTTGTACCTTCTTCCTCATTCAATTGTTGCTTGCCTTTTTTAAACTTCTTCTTGTCCCTTGACAACTTTGCTTCACCTGTACTTTTATCAACATCACCTTTGACATCCTGTTCAAAGGTTAGCATATGTCTTAGCAATTCATTCAAGTCAGGAGTGAAATCATCTAGTGACAATTCAGTAGAAAAAATGAATGGCTTCCATTTCTCATCTCCTCGTAAACCTATGAGTGTTTGCCTTACCAATTTTTCCTCTTCAATATCTTCATCAACTGCTCCTAATGCATCTGCAATGTCCTTCATCCTTGCTACATAATTAGAAATGGATTGAGAAGCCTTTTTCTTGAATATGGTAGAATCTGCCCACAAAGATGCCTTCCTTGGCTTTGTAGTGTTTTGAAAATGCTCCTCCAAAGCATTCCAAATCTCACTTTCATTTTCAGGTCCTCTAATATGAGGTAGCAAATAATCATTGACTCCCATGTATATAATACTTCTGGCTTGAGCATCCTTCTTCATCCATGTCTTCGAATTTGTGAGCTCCTGCCTAGTTGGAACACTAGGAGCTTTAAACTCTAGTCATTTCTTTGTCACCTGTAATGTATCCTATCAAGTCTTTGCTCATAAGATGAGCTTCCATACTCATTGACCAGGCTATAGTTTTCTCTATCCAATTTCTCTATCTGAAGAGAATCTCCCATCTTTTCTTTACTTGTGTATTAAATTCTTCAAGCATTATGCGAAATAAGTGTACCTTTACTTCAAATGTATTTCCTTTTGGTCTTCTTGATAACTTCAAAGCTCCTTCTCTAGCTTTCACTTCAATCTTTCACCTTTTGCATCTTCAAAGGTTGGTTTCTGTATAGCTACAGCAGTTGGGTTCCTCCTTTCTTCAATTTTGATGGTTCTTGCTCTGATACCACTTATGGAGAGTTTTAATCTCCAAAAGAAAAAGTTATCCTTGATGTTAGAGCACCTCTATATCAAGAAAAACTCAAAACTCTGACCAATTTTGAAAAATCAATGCCAAATTATCAATCTTTGTACTAACTGTGAAGAAAGTCACTACACAGAAAAATCTACTGCGAATAACTCACTCATTGACTGATCAAATGTGCAAAGTTTCAAATGAAACTCTTTAGGAGATGTCGCCTAAAAAATCTGCACCTTCTCCAGTTAAATCATATCAAAAAGTTTAGTAAATCTTGAGATCTACTCCAAACAATTCACCTATGTCTAAAACTTTACTTCCCTATAGTCGACTTTGACACCTACAACTTCTACTGCATAATTCTCTCAAAGTACAAGCCTTTTATTCAAATGCTTTTAGCCATAGATAGCTTCCCTTCCATCTTAAAGAATGAGTGCTTGGTTGCTCAAAACTTTACACTGTGGAACGAGAACTAACCAAAACATTAGCATTGAATCTGCACCTGCTACAGTCTTCTCTTCTTCACATTTACACATGTAAATGTTCCTACTCTCAATTCTCTCATCCTAATCACACTTAGAATCTGAAAACTTGTACAGAGGTCACTCAACTATAGACTTAGAATTGTAGCAAAACATTTCACAAGATGATGAACACAGAAGGAGTAATCAACAAAATATCGGATGCAACTTTTCTTCTACTCAGAGAAATTTACATCTCAATGATGAGAGTTATTCACTTCACTTCTAAAGTGCCTAATGACTCTTGCAACTTCTAATTCATAATATCTCATACATTCCCCAACTTTCTACTTGTATATATCGGCATATATGTACAATATCATGACCATAACAAAAGTATAAGTGAGCTAATTACAAGTTTAGTGTACACATATATACAAGTCTTCATTTTCTGAATATGCACTATCTTCAAGCTTCATTTGTTGGTCTTTTCTTTATCTTTTAGCTTCAATCCTTTCCATTTCATGTGTTGCAAAATCTGCAATAGGACACTTGAGCAGCAACCAAGTCCACTAGGAGAAGAAGAGAACAAACACTAGAGAAGAACCAAAAGTGGAAATTTTGCATGGAAAAGCAAAGGATGGCAAATGGAGCGTAGGAAGGAGGGGGAAGGGAGGGCTGAGGGGGCTGAGATTGATAGGGCAAGGAGGGGAAGGATGGGGCTGGGTTGAAGGGTAAAGGGAGGGTGAGGGAGTAGGACTATGGGCTCTGGAGAGGACTGAAATGATAAAATAGTAAAGCTACAAAGGGTGCCTATGGGAAAATGTGATACATATGGTAAAATAAAGTGAGAATAGACCATGTGGACCATGTGCATAAAGAAAAACACGTGATAAATGTGCTCAAAACATGTGGTTTTTTATCAAAAGTCAGAAACAAATTGGAATTTTGGACAAAATGATTCCAAAAAGAGTCCAAAGGCACCAAAAGACATGAAAATGACTCCAAGTTTGAAGAAAATGGCCATCCGAGGCGGGATCTTTAGGGGTGTCTTTTTTTGGTTAAAAATACCTTGAAAATATAAAAAAATGCTAATAAAATCCAAAAAAATTCAAAAAAATGCAAACAAATCAAGACAAATTCTCAAAAATTTCCAACATTTCTAGGCCACTTTCCCACTCAAAATTATAGAGAGATTCCTTTATTTTTCCATTTTATTAAGAAAATGGCATTGAAAAAGATGAAAAAATGCTAGAAAAAATTCTAAAAATGCCTTAAAAATTCCCAAAATTTTCCAAAAAATTTTTTATCTATACAAAGGTTGTGAAATGTCTTTGAGGTTGCATAAAAATCAAGGAACAAGCATAAAAAAGGGATAAAAACTACTAAAACTTGAGCAAAATGATATGAGAAGGCTATGTACAACCTAGACAAATTTTGCAAGCATCAGGTGATCCAAAAATCTCCAGTTGTGTTGATGATAGGCATTGAGCCTTGATATATTGACCAGTGGTAGTACCTCTCTTTCTAGAGTCTCTGACTGCACTGCACCCCAATTCAGCATTGTCTTAATTCGATAAGGTCCTTCCCAGTGTGGAAGCCATTTTCCCCTTGTGTGTGGATTTGAGGTCTATGGAGAAGAACTAACATGCCTCTTTGTAAGTTATTAATCCACAGATTCCGATCATGTGCCCTCCTTCCTCTTCATTTGAGTCTCTATCAAGAGTTTTGCAGCATGTAGATGTATCTCTTCCACTTTGTGCAGTGCTCCAAGCCTCTCAGAGACACCACAATCTTTCTTTCCCTGCATGAATGCTAGTTTTGGTGACCCACGTAGAAATTCAAAGGGTTCAATAGGAAATATTCCATATACCAATTGGAATGGAGAGTATCCAGTAGCTTCTTTGTAAATTAATTTGTATGCCCATAGGGTACCTTGATAAGCTATGCCCCATGAAGTGGGTTGTAGCATACATTCCTTCCTTAATATGGCAATTAATACCTTATTGGTGGATTCTGCCTGTCTAGTAGCTCTTGGATAATAGGCACAAGAGGTCCTATGTAGAATTTTGTACCTGTTAAAAATTTCATGTAGGACCTTGTTCACAAAATGAGTACCTTGTTCTGTACAAATTTCAAGGGGACATCCAAATCTGCAAATGATGTTACTATAAATGAAATTAGCAACAGTTTGAGTGGTGCAATCAAGGGAGGCAATAGCTTCAACCCACTTTGTTGCATAGTCATTGGCAATCAATAGATACTTTTCCCTCTTTGAAACCGATACAGGGTAGATGGGCCCTACGAAATCTAGCCCCCACTTCTCAAATGGTTTCCAAGAAGTGGAGATAATCAAGGGGTTGTGCCTCTGCTTTGTTGGCTTGGGTCCACACCTCTGACAGAAATCACATGCTTTTCCCCATTCCTCTGCATGGTTGAATAATGTAGGCCACCATAAGCCAACATCGACGATTCTTTGGCTCATAATATGTCTTGGAAGGTGCCCACCACCTATTCCTTCATGTGTAGATTTAAGGACTTCCCTCACCTCTTCCTCTTCCATGCACTTTCTAAACTTGTTATCTTTTCCATGTCTATATAATTTTCCCTCAATGAAGGTAAAAGGCCTGCTTTTGATTAGCAGTCTCTTTCTTTGCACATCACTTGCCTTCTCTGGATACAATCTAGTTTTAATAAAATTCTTGATGTTATCATACCAACCTTGAGCTTGTACAACCAGCAGATTAGCATCTAGAAAATCATCATTTACTCCAATTGCTTGATCCATCATGTTGATCCTGGTCTGCCATGACATTTTCTTTACCTGGTCTCTAGACTACAAAAAAATCAAATTCTTGGAACAAAAGTAGCCACCTCCATATCCTCCTAGTCACTTGTGGATTGTTCAATAAATACCTAAGTGGTTGATGATCAGTGATGATAAAAAATTACACACCTAGCAAATAATGACAAAACATTTGTACAATGAAAACCATTGCTAAGGCCTCGCTTTCTATGGTGCTATAATTTTTTTCAGCCTTAGTCAAAATTCGACTAGCACACTGAATAGGTCTATCAAGTTTGTATTCCTCACTGTGTTGAGCCAAAACTACACCCACTGCATATGCACTAGCATCTACATGTACATGAAAAGGTTTTGACCAATCTAGCGTGATACAAATTGGTGCATCCACCAATTTGGACCTTAATGTTTGATAAGCATTCTCTTCTTCTTCTTTGCATTTAAAGGATACTTCTTTACTTGTAAGTTTAGCCAGTGGCCTGGCTATCTCTTGCATACATTTTGATAAATCTTTTGTGGTACCCAGTATGCCCCAAGAAGCTTTGAATCTCTTTAGAAGATTTTGGTTTAGGTAACTTTAGTATAGAAATAATTTTATCAGGGTCTGGAGCCATACCTTTCGCCGATACCACATGTCCCAAGAGGGTTCATTCTGTCATGAGGAAATGACATTTATTTGGGTTTAACTTTAGTTTAGTCTCCGTGCATCTTTTAAAAACATTCTACAGCTATCTCAAGTGATGGTCCAAGCAATCCAAAGGGGTCTCTTTGTGAGATCCTGAAAATGAAGAAAATTCATCCATGAAAATTCTAAGTGTTCATAGCAATAAGGGTCCAAAAATGAGGTTGATAGTCCTGTTAAAGGTGGCTAGAGCATTTCTGAGTCCAAATGGCATTTTTACATACACATATGTGCCCCAAGGTGTGATAAAAGGAGTCTTTTCACGATCCTCTAGGTGGATGGATATTTGGTTATAGCCACTAAAGGCATCCATAAAGCTATATAATGCGTGTCCAACCACTTCTTCAATGACCTGCTCTGCAAAAGGCATGGGGAACCCATCTGGAATGGTCACCTTGTTGAGTGCTATAAAGTCAACAAAAATCCTGATTTCGTTGGTATTCTTCTTTGGTACTATAACCATTGGTGAAAGCCATTCTTAGTGTTCCACAGGAATGATGATTCCTGCATCCTCCATCTTCTGTATTTCCACATAAACAGCTTCAACATATTTTGGGTTAAGTCTATAACTCTTTCCTCTTATTGGTTTGGCTCCATCAACAAAAGGGATTCTGTGCTCTCCATAATTGGCAAGCACTCCTTCTAAGTATTTATAATGCCACACAAAAACATCTGCATAGTGTGTCAAGAAAGATTTTACCTTTTCAAGTAGCTCTGGGTGGCTCCACAACCAAGTGGCCACCAAAACTGGACGATTATTTTCCTAAGTGCCTAATTGTACTTCTTTGACTGGGTTTCTATCTACCACGGTATCTACATGCTTATCTCAAACCCTGTTTTCTTCCGATAGCTTTTCTTGCATTGTTGCATAAGCAAGAGTGTTCTGGATCTCAATGTATTCCTCTTTGTCCTACATCCATCGTGCAGGGATTTCTTGAATTGGTAAAGAACATTCCTCAAAAGCATGTTTTACCTTGTCTTTAACTTTAGTAACTTCCTTCTCTGTTGTTGTTGCATCCTCCTCCAAGTTGTGCTTGAGGGGTGTCTTCCTCCCCCTTTGTGTGGTCTGTGATGGGTTCTCCCAATCCACTAACCTGAACTTTATCCTCATTTCATCATAACATTCATCTGTGCAAGAATTATTTAGAAAAAATCCAAAACAAGAGGAAGAGTTTCCTACTTGCAACCAATTAAGAGTGTCTTCTTCCTCCTCTAACTCTACTTGTGGTTGGTCCTCTATTACTTGTTCCATGCAAATGCTAATTGATTGCATCATGCTGGTGTTCCCTTGATGATCTGGACCCTCGTCTAAATATATTTGTGTAAGTTCCTGCCCTTTCTTTTGTACCCACATAGTGTCTTTACCCCAGTCATGAATGACACTTGCATGCCTCAGCCATGGTCTTCCAATCAAGAGGGGAAATCCCCCTTCTACCAGGGGTAGTCTTAATACCAAAAAATCCAAAATGAAGAGATTACCTTGTACTTCCAGTGGAACTTTTGGGATCACCCCCATTGGCCTTACTTTGCTTTGACCTACCAAAGTAATGGTGAAGTGGGTTGGTCTGGATGGACGTAGGCCAAGCTTCTCCATGGTATGCACAGGCATCAAATTAATGCCAGAACCACCATCCACAATGACTCCTTCTAGCTTTAATCCTTTAATTGTTACTGTCAGTCTCGAACTCTTATAGTCAGTGAGAGGTGCTTCGTCTACACCCTTCCCTTGGCCTAAGGCAGTAGTCTTGGCCACCAAGGTGGATGAAAAAACCTCATCAACAATCTGGAGTACTTCATACCTGAATTTTGCTTCCATGTTTATCAACTTAAGAATACTAACGTCTGTTTTAATTGACTTGAATAATCTTGAAGCTCCAGATTCCCTAAGGTCAATTTTGATGTTTGATTTGTCAAGTTCCTTGTGGGCCAGACTATATGCATTCCCAATGAACTTCATTTCTTATGTTTTGCATCTTCATATATATCTGAGTTGCTCTGATGTACCCTCTGATCTTTGTCAGTTCCAAAAGAATTTGATCCTTGGTTTGGTTCTTCTAGAATTTTCCCTTTGCTTCTTGTCTGCATGACCATGGAGTCGATTTTTTCTAATTGTACCACTCTAGTGGATGGTGATTGTACAACAGTGGCTCCTTCTGCTTCTCCATGATTATTTACGGAGATCATTTGGAGATGGGGCCCAGATGTAGATGCTTTGTTTTGTGGGCAACAATTCTTATAATGATCCCTGGCATCTGGGTAATTCCTGGAAGGGGGAGCATTTTCTCGTAGGGTGCATATACTTTGATAATGTCCACACTCTCCACACCTGAAATAGATAATTGGCCTTCTAAGCCCATTTCCATAATTATCTCTAGGTCTTTGATTGTAGTTGTTACCTTGGCTAGGGGTTGCCGCCATTACATTGGTTGAGAATTGAGCACCTCCTTGTGCCCAATAAGGTTGTGCACGCATCCCTCTTGACTGACATTCATGGGCCTCATGACCAACTTTCCTGCATAGCTAGCAAGTTACACTTAACAATGGACATTCACTTACCACATGACCGTGCTTGCTACACATGGTACACCATAGCCCACTTTTGATGCCACCCCCCTTGAATTCCTACAACTCCTGTTGAAGCTGAGCTAGTTCTTTTGCTTGGGCTCCTCTTCCTTTTGTAGCTTCAATGCTTCAATTTCCCTCATCAAGTGAGTCAGAGCACTCTCCTCTTCTTTATGGGGCTTATTCCTTTTTAAGCTCTCAAGCTCTTTCCTTAGTTGAATTACTGGGTCTTCAAGTTGTGCAAGAAATGACAAATTGGAAGAGCTTGCCCCATATTGTTGTCTAATTTGTTGGTGCAGGACAATCAACAATTGGTGATTACATAAAGCCTAGAAGTGAAGAAATGAAGAAAATATTGAAGTCCAACTTCATGGAGTAAAGCTTCATATAATAAAGTTCTTTAAAACATATGTACATTAGCTTTGTAAATACTTCAATATACTTGAAGTAATGATGAATCAATACTCATATGTATATATAGATACCTGTAGATGGTCGTAATAGAAGAATGAGATGAAGCATAGATGAATAGATGTTGTGTATTGGATGTATCATCCATCAGATGTATGAAGAGTTGAATAGAAAGAATGTTCAAAGAATTGCGTATCGATCTTTTCTCTAGTTCTCCTTCTATGTTTGATTTTATCAGAAATCCTTTTGTACACATCTAAGTCTATAGTTAATCTATCTATGGTTAAGGTTTGAGATTCCAATTGCAAACAGACTGAGAGAATTTTGTGTAGGAACATCTATGTGTGAGAAAGTGTTGAGTGTCTTCTGAAACGGGCGCAGATTTGATGTCAAAGAAATGATCAGTTCTCAGTGCACAGTGTAAAGTTTTACACAAATGAGGAGTCAAAATTTAAGTTGGAAGGTAAGCCATCTACGGCTAAAAGTATTTGCTTAAACGGGTTTTAGATTGGGAGAACTATGTGTTAGAAGTTGCAGGTGTAAAAATCGATTTTACAGGAAGGCAGTTTCAGACATAGGTATATTGTTTGAAGCATTTCTCATAATCTACTGAAGATTTTGAAGTGTTTTAACTTGGAGCAGGAGCGCAAGCTTTAGGCAAAACACCCTACAAAGTTTCATCAGAAACTTTACACAAATGATTAATCAATGAGTGATTAATGTGGAGTAGACTTTTCTATGAAATGACTTTCTTCACAATTAGCTAATTTCTTGATAGTTTGGTGATTGTCTTTCAAAGTTGGTTGGAGTCTGAAGTTATTCTTAGTATAGAGGTGGTCTAACATCAAGAATAGCTTGTTCTTTTGGAGATTAACACTCTCCATGAGTGGTATTAGAGCAGGAAGTATCAAAATTGAGGAAAGGAAGACCCCAACTGCTGCAGATATACAAATTTCATATCTTGAAGGTTCAAAAGGATAAAGTGTGGAAGAAAGACTGAAGGAAGACACATAAAGCTTATCAAAAAGATCAGAAGGAGCAACATTCGAAGCTAAGGTACATTCATTCCTTATAAGGATTAAATATTTGATAGTACAAGTGAAGAAAGGATGGGAGATAGTCTCCAAATTGAGAAGTTGGATAGAGAGAACTATCCAGCTTGGTCTATGAGAATGGAAGCTCATCTTATGAGCAAAGATCTGATGGGATACATCACAGGAGAGGAAGAAAAGCTAGAGCTCAAAGATCCTAGTGTTCCAACTAGGGAGGAGCTTGCAGATATAAAGATTTGGATGAAGAAGGATGCTCAAGCAAGGAGCATAATCTACATGGCAGTGAATGATTATTTGCTTCCTCATATCAGAGGACTTGAAAGTGCAAGTGACATTTGGAATGCTTTGGAAGAGCATTTCCAGAACACAACCAAATCAAGGAAAGCTTCATTATGGGCAGAGTTTACTACCTTCAAGAAGAAGGCTTCACAATCAATATCTGATTATGTGACAAAGATGAAAGCCATTGCTGATTCTTTAGGTGCAGTTGATGAAGATATTGAAGAAGATAAGTTGGTAAGACAAATTCTCACAAGGCTAAGAGGAGATGAGAAGTGGAAGCCTTTTATTTTGTCTACAAAACTTTCATTAGATCATTTCACTCCTGATTTGAATCAATTGTTAGGACATATGCTAACTTTTGAGAATGATATCAAAGGAGATGTTGATAAGAGTGCAGGTCATGCAATGTATTCTAAAGACAAGAAGAAAGCTAGCAAAGGAAAGCAACAATCAGTTGAAGATGAAGGTACTCCAAGTCAAGCAAACTTCCTAAGAGGAAGAGGAATTTTAATCAAAACTTTAATAAAAAAGGAAGAGGTGGCAGATATCAGAGAGGAAACTTCAGAGGTAGAGGTGGTAGGAATTCATTTGGAAGAGGTGGAGGAAGAAACTTCCAAAATCAATCCTATAATAACACCTACTACAATTATGCATCAGATCAGAAAGAAGATTCAACTCTTATTATTATTGCAACATGTGAAGCCTCACATGAAGACATGAGAGTCTTTTATATTGACTCAGGATGTAGCAATCATCTGAGAGGAAATATTGCTTTGATGACTGATCTAGATCATAAGGCAATCAATCATATAGTTCAAACAGGTAATAATACAAAGCACAAAGTAAAGTCAATTCGTTCAGTTAAAGCCAAGGATGGAAGTACCCTCTTGAGTAAGGTTCTGTATGTTCCTACAATTCCAAAGAATTTGATCAGTGTAGGAAAAATTGTGGAAAAAGGATATGAGGTAAGGTTCACTAATGATGGAGTTTATGTTGAAGACCCTAGTCAAGGGTATAAACAAATTGTTACAAGAAAGAAGGAAGGAAGGCTCTTAACATTAAAGATACAAGGTAATGTTGGACATGCTATGTTTACATATGGAGAGCAAAAGGTGTCTGAATTGGATCTTTGGCATAAAAGACTTGGACATTTTAATGAAAGAGGTATTAAAGAAATGATCAACAATGGTTGAGTGCTTGGATTGCCTTGCAGGTCAACACATGACATACAGATGTGAAGCATGTCACTTAGGTAAGGCTCATAAGCAATCATATAATAAGCATGGTTTCATGTATTCAGAAAGACTTGAATTGGTACATACAGATGTGTGGGGTCCTTCAAAGGATTTCAGTATAAATGGTTCAAGATATTATGTCATATATGTTGATGATGCTACCAGGTGGATTACAATCTATGTGATCAAAGACAAGTCAGAAGTGTTTAATACATTTAAACACTATCATGCATATGCAGAAAGAATTACAAGTCAAAAATTGAAGAGTCTAAGGTCAGATGGAGGAGGAGAGTATTTCTCTAATGAGTTCAGTGATTATTTGTGGAATGCAGGTATTAAGAGAGAGGTTACTTGCAGGTACTCTCCTCAACAAAATGGGGTAGCAGAAAGAAGAAACATAACTCTTGTTGAGTTTGCAAGGTCCATGATGAAGGAGAAAAATTGCCCTAATTATTTGTGGGATGAGGCTGTAAACATAGCCACATATTTGGTCAATAGGTTACCATGTAAAGCCTTGCAGGGTATGACACCATATGAAGCTTGGTGGGGTAAGAGACCTACCTTGGATCATTGTAAAATATTTGGATGCTTGGCATATGCATATGTGCCATCACAATTGAGGCATAAATTGGAACCTAAAGCAGAGAAGTATGTATTCATTGGTTATGATGACAAGCAGATGGGTTATAGGTTGTGGAGTCCATCCACAAAGCAGTTCCTTGTGTCTAAGGATGTTACATTTGATGAGCAAGGTACTTGGTATGCAGGTACACTTAATGTTCATGCAGATGTTGAAGAAGTTGTGAATCAAAAGAAAGGTAAATCAAAGGTTCAAATATTTGATGAATATGAGAACAATGAAGTACAGGTTGAAGTTGAAGAAGTGCCAAGGTTTGATCCAGAATGTGATGAACCAGAAACTTCAAGAAGTGGAGAAGTCAGAAGGTCATCTAGGCACAAATGGCAGCCTACAAGGTATAGCTATGATACTTCATTCTTGACTACTAAAGATTATGCTTACATGTTAAAAGCAGATGAAGATCCATCCACATATGAAGAAGCCAAAGGGAAGAAGAATTGGGAAAAGGGTATGCAAGAGGAATATGATGCAGTGATGGAAAATGAGACTTGGGATTTGGTTCCTAAACCAAATAGCCAGAAGATCATTGGATGTAAATGGGTGTACAAAACAAAAAGCTTTGCAGATGGAAGTGTATCTAGGTACAAAGCCAGGCTTGTTGTAAAGGGATATGCACGGATATATGGTGTGGACTATGGTGAAACTTATAGTCCTATTGCAAAGATGACAACCATAAGGACTCTCACAGCAATTGCTGCTTGCAAAGGTTGGAAATTGTCTCAATTAGATGTGAAGAATGCATTTTTGAATGGTTATATTTCAGATGAAGTCTACATGGAACAACCAGATGGTTTCAAAGATCAATTATATCCAAATTATGTGTGTAAGCTCAAGAGAGCTTTGTATGGATTGAAGCAAGCCCCAAGGGCATAGAATTATAGGCTTGTAAAGTTCTTGAAGGAACTTGGATTTCAAGCATCAAAGGCAAACAATAGCTTGTTAGTCAAAGCAAGTGAGGATGGATTTATTTATGTTTGTATTTATGTTGATGACATAATACTTACAGGAACAGATGACAAAGGCATACACATGATTAAGAAGCAGATGGAGAAAGAATTCAAAATCAGTGATTTGGGAAATTTGTCATTCTTTTTGGGAATGGAGATTCCTTATACTCAACATGGAGTATATGTAACTCAAGAAAGGTATCTAAAAAATTTTCTAACGAAATTTAAAATGGAAGATTGCAGGATAGCACCAACTCCAATGGAGGTGAATCATAGATTGAGTAGATATGGAGGAGAGGAATTCAAAGATATGAAGCTCTATCAGAGTTTTGTGGGTAGCTTGATTTATGCTACATTAACAAGACCTGACTTATCATATGCAGTTGGAGTTCTATCTCAGTTCATGCATTTTCCTAGAAAGCAAGAAGGTCTGTATTATGGATTTACTTCATATACAAGAGTCAAAATATATAGTGATGCAGATTGGGCAGGTAATTCTGATGATAGAAGATCAACACATGGATACTTGTGTTATGTGGGAGATAAGCTAATTTCATGGTGCTCCAAGAAGCAACATACAGTTGCTTTATCATCCACAGAAGCAGAATACAAAGGCATGGTAGAAGCTGCAAAGGACGTAATATGGTTAAAGACTCTTATGAAGAGTTTTGATATTGTTCAAAGTACTCCTATCATTTGTGGAGACAATATGAGTTCTTTATATTTGGCAGCGAATCCTATATTTCATGCTAGAACTAAACATATTGAGATTCAGTATCATTTTTTGAGAGAGAAGGTTGTTTATAAAGAAATAGAAGTTATGCATACTCCTATAGAAGATCAACTTGCAGATATGATGACAAAAAGCTTGGATGGACCAAAGTTGCAGAGGTTTAAAGATATGGCAGGAATAAAGAAGATGCACGTAATCACAATTGATGATTGAGGGGGAGTTGTTGGTGCAGGACAATCAACAATTGGTGATTATATAAAGCCTAGAAGTGAAGAAATGAAGAAAAGATTGAAGTCCAACTTCATGGAGTAAAGAGAAGATTCAGATAATAAATTTCTTTAAAACATATGTACATTAGCTTTGTAAATACTTCAATATACTTGAAGTAATGAAGAATCAATACTCATATGTATATATAGATACATGTAGATGGTCATAATAGAAGAATGAGATGAAGCATAGATGAATAGATGTTGTGTATTGGATGTATCATCCATCAGATGTATGAAGAGTTGAATAGAAAGAATGTTCAGAGAATTGCACGTCGATCTTTTCTCTAGTTCTCCTTCTATGTTTGATTTTATCAAAAATCCTTTTGTACACATCTAAGTCCATAGTTAATCTATCTATGGTTAAAGTTTGAGAGTCCAATTGCAAACTGACTGAAAGAATTTTGTGTAGGAACATCTATGTGTGAGAAAGTGCTGAGTGTCTTTTGAAATAGGTGCACATTCGATGATCAAATAAATGATTAGTTCTCAGTACACAGTGTAAAGTTTTACACAAATGAGGAGTCAAAATTTAAATTGGAAGGTAATCCATCTACGGCTAAAAGCATTTGCTTAAACGGGTTTTAGATTGGGAGAACTATGTGTTAGAAGTTGCAGGTGTCAAAATTGATTCTACAGGAAGGCAGTTTCAGACATAGGTAGATTGTTTGAAGCATTTCTCATACTCTAGTGAAGCTTTTGAAGTGTTTTGACTTGGAGGAGGTGCACAAACTCTAGGGGACACATTGTACAAAGTTTCATTAGAAACTTAACACAATTGATTAATCAATGAGTGATTAATGTGCAACTAACTTTTTTGTGAAATGACTTTCTTCACAGTTAGCTAATTTCTTGATAGTTTGGTGATTGTCTTCCAAAATTGGTTGAAGTCTAAAGTTATTCTTGATGTAGAGGTGGTCTAACATCAAGAATAGCTTGTTCTTTTGGATAATAACACTCTCCATCATAATTTACTCCAATCTTGTAGCTGTATTGATAAATTCTTCTATTGTGGCTATCGGTAATTACATTGTGTTGATATGGGAAGTGGTTTAGCCAACCACTTCTTGATAAAAAAATCATGGGGAGGGTCTGTTAGTTTGGCCATTAGTGCCTTAGCTTTGGTCATAAATTCTAGGAAGGTCTCCCCAAGACCTAGTCTTAAATTTCTAATTCTTCAATAATGTTTTCAGTTGTGTTCCCTTGTTGGAACTGTGTCCTAAATGCTTCCTTCATCAAGTCCCATTTGGTGAAATGGTTGTCAGCAAATTGACTAAACCATTTGTCTGCTAGCCCTTCTAATGTTGCATGGAAAAGAATCAGAAATGCATCCTCTCTTCCCATCAAACCCCTTGTTTTACATAATGCAAAGAATCTCCTAATGTGCTCATCTAGGTCTTCTTGTGCTAGCCCTCTAAAGGATGGAAATTTGATATTGAATCTAGAAAGTAAAGTTTCCAAATCTACCTGGACTGCCATATTCTTTGCTGATGATGTCGATGACAATGGACTAGTTGATCTTCAAATAACCTTCCTTCTTGTAGCTTTGCAAGGGACCCTCAAGCTTTGAGACTGGGTTGCAGTCATGAGCTGTTCATACTCTTATTAGTTTACGGGAATTCCAATGGAAGAAAGATTACCTCTTAAGTCACTGAAGTATTGTCAGTACCCTTGAACTCCTCTACACTTTGCAATTGCTTCTCCTATGCTCAAACCTCCTTGTGGTCCCACCGGGCATGCCAAATTTTGTTGGAGGATTCTTGTGCAAAAAGGGACTTGAGTGTTTGTAGGAGAATGGAGAGTGAGAACAAGAGAATTAATGACATCGAAAGCTTCTCATCAATTAGGAAGAGTAAAGTACAAGCTTGTACATAAGCCAAATGCTCTACGCAGTATGTCAAAGACTAAATAATGCTTATGAAACAAGATTACAAAGTACTTAGAATCTACCGCCGACCTCTGCACCAAACCTCCACCTTCTCCAAGCTTGCCCTTGTGCATAGCTTGCACCAAGCTTCCAATAAGGGGAGGGATGGACACCATCTGTCAACGCACAACTTCAATGTGACTTTCGAACTCTTGAGATTCCTTGCTTCACCTTCTCTGCATACAATCTAAGTCACTATTCTTGCACACCTTGCACTTCACTTCTCTGCATCGCACACTCACTACATGTCTCTTACACTCTCTTAGTGTAGACTATGCTCACCTTTCTTAGTCTAACCTAGAATAATGCCTTGCCTTGATTTGAGTGTTGGTTCATGTATGCTCCTAACTTCTAGAGTATCTTGGTGCTCACTTTGATGTCCCAAGATTGTCTCCAAAAGTGGGCAGCCAATGAATCCCTGTTTTGGCATGTAGTTACTTTAGACTAAAACCAAAATTTTAATTGGGGGGCCATACTTTCACTTTTGCATATGCTATCACTTCACATACCTTCACATTTTGCCTTTTACTTCTTCAAATGTGCACCTAAGAGAGGGTTCACCTGAACCTTCCAAAACACTTTAAAACACTTTCAACCTTAGAGAATTACAGAAATACACTCAACAACCTGCAACCAACTTTCTGCAATTATACCCGTTGTGAACAATTAATTGTGCACTACCTATGCTCCTTGACACCCGAAATTTGAACACTTTGACTTTACCCATGTTGACTTTGACCTTGAACATGTTGACTTTGATTGCTTTGACTTTGAACCTTTGACTTTCACTATGGTTGACTTTGACCAATGTGACTTTTATGGGCTCAACATAAACCTTTAATATCCAAAATGGCAAGCCCTCCCAAATCATTTTTACTTGCACAAAACCTCCACTTGATTCTGGGCACACCCCTTATATTGGAACCAACCATCCAAAGAAATTTTATGCAAATTATTTCCAACATATCCAAATCTTTATCTTTCGATCTCGAAGACGATAGAAAATAGATAGTCGGGGCTATGAGGAACGTGTTGACCACCATGACATGACCTATTGATATATTTTGGTAGTGATGTGTGTGAACACACTAGGACTATCAGGGCACTTTTTTCCCTCTTTAGGAGGTTTTTTCCTAGACTTCTATATATGCCTATAATGCTAACCGGTGACTTATCTTTGTACATTCACTTGGTAATACATTCAGAATTGTTGTTATGCTCTAAGATTCTTCATCTTCCTTGTGATATTTGCATGCTTTTGCATACCTAAAAATCCAGCAATTTGTATCAGAACACATTGCCACTTCATCTAGGGCATCATCAACACCCCATGACCTTGCCGCCTCATCTTTTCTAAAATCGTTGCTTTTCAGTAAGAAAAGAGTGTTTCTACAAGTTGAAAGTCAATTAGCTTGGGGAAGCATAAACCATTAGGTGTTATGATCCAACTCGTTCTTGAATGGTATTAGTTTTCTTTCTTTCTTTCTTATTCTGCCATTTGGGCCATATATAAAATGAAACTTTTCACAACGATCACAGTCTTAGAATCATACAAAAATTTTTTAGCATACTCGAGGTGTTGAATGTTTGATTTGAGTTGGTTTGGGCCTTCGAATGCACTATCATAGCATCTGGGCACACAATTTTGTCCTTTTGAGCCAAACATATATATAGGTTTTAGTTCTCCAATAAAAGCACCTCAAATATTTCTATAGGTCTAGCAAAGCTCAACCAGGTAGTTCAGTTCAACTTTTTTTTTTGCATCATGGTATTTTTGGCTAGTGTCCTGGGTGAAAGCAATGATGCATTTTGTATGTTGGTTGTTGAGGAAAAGTTGGATGGTACGAATTACCCATTATGGGCCTATATGATGTGCCATGTATTTTTGGTAAAAGGACTATGGAATATTGTGTGGGGTGTTGAAAAATAACCTACTATAACTACAAATATAGTTATTGAAGGTGATGTAGATGGCATTGAAGATGATGATCTTCACATTCTTCTTCGTGTTGTGGTTCATGTTGCATGTACCACATAACAACTTTGTTAGAATGTCAAAAATGCTTAGGAACATGCATTGATAGCCTTGTCTATCAAACATGTTATTATCCCTCATATTCTCTCTTGCAAAATAGTAAAGGATGCTTGGGATACACTTAACACTTTATACCCGATAAGAAATGAGGCTCGTGTTGCTTACCTTCAAAAATAGTTAGAAAGTGAGCATATGAATGAAGGAGATTCTATGGAGAGTTTTTTGCGAGAGATCAAATATTTGAAAGAGCAATTGATTTTGATACATGAAGTCTTTCGAAATAGTTCACTTGTGCAGACCATTCTTCTAGATTCATATCAAAATTTTGCTTCTACTCTTCGATTGATGATGAAAGGCTAATCCAAATTCCTTGACATTTGAGGAGTTGGTATCTATTTTGTTGCAAGAAAATTAGTCTAGGCAAAAAAGGTTCATTATGCATGTTGCAAATCAAGCTTTCATAGCAAGTTAGAGGGCAAAGGTAAATGGGTTTCATCTACTAGTAAGCAAAAATCTTCTAATGCTACATAGTCAAAGAAGAAAGACAAAGATGGGAAGAAAATAGAAAAGTAGAAATAGTTGTACAAATAATGTAAAGGAGACGATATTGTCATAAAGATTTGTCCTAAAATCGATACAAAAGAGGCAAGGAAAAATGAGGCTAGAATGATTGTTGCAGAGAGCTCTACACCTAAAATAGAGTTTCCCTTGTGTAGAATGAAAAATGGGTGTTTACTACTATTTGTAGCTATGACCCATCTTCTCATAAAGAGTGTATGTCTATAGTGGACTCATATGTTTAGTACTTTGAGAGTGGGGTGAGAAAACATATTACCTCACATTGTAGTTTCTTCAGTTCGCTTGAGCCTACCTTTATACTGAATACTATCACACGTGCTAACAACTCCTCTTATCATGTAATGGGAGTCAGTTGTTAATGACATGATTGCTTCTACATCATCTACATTTGTATCTGCATGAGTGCATCTCCATTTTGTATCCAAGAGGCACTACATTTCTAGTTTATTTCCATTTTATATTGTATCTCTTTTGTATTTGGGTACCTTGCCATTTGCTTCTACCATCATATTCATTCTTATTTGAGGGGAATTATCCCACATGAGATGTACCTTGGAGAGCCCCTCCCAAATCTATATAATGAGGGCCTCTCCCCCCATTTGTACTTGGTTAGAAGCTTGCGGAGCCTCCTCCATGCTCTTGGCAAGCTCATTTCTAATCCATGTGAGTTTACCCATTTCTTGGTCGACTCACTTTGAGTCTCTCACACTCTTTGCCCATTTACTCACCCTCCCACACTTCTCTTTCACCTATCTTTCCCACCCTCCCACCCTTATTCTTGTCATATTCTTTGAGGTGCTTTGTGTTTCTCATAAGAGATTCACTTGTATTAGTGATGCATCTTCATATGTGAAGTGGTCATATTTACTATTTCTTTTAGCCTAGAGTGTGATGAATCTCTATTATTATAGTGTTGAAAAACACTAATTAATTCCATTTTATCAATTAATTCATGTGTGTTTATATTCTTTGATTGTTTGCTCATGACCATACTGATCTCTGCATCGGTAATGATGGTTGCCTTGGGGATTATACTCCATATCACCAAGCTATCACATTCCATATCACCACCCGTAGCCTGCAACCTCTGAGTGACTGAATCCAACTATTGTCAAAAGATTATGTTCTATTGCATGTTGTGCTACAGAGTGAGGTTGTAACTAGAAAAATCAAACTACATAAGTACTATCTTAGTGCCTGTCTACCCAACCAACCAAGAAGGAATTTTGTGAAGGCATGACCTCCATTTTTCCCAATCCAATAGCTCCTAACCCAGGCCACAAAATCTCCAATTGCATGCATAGGTCTGTTGCGTCTAAGTGCTTGGCAAACCTCAGAAGCCTTGGGTTGGAGCAGCACTCTTCAGAGTAAGATCTGCAACACGGGGTGGTCCTTTAGAAGAAAGCACATCTCAGAGCACACAATCAACAGATAGAAGGTGTCAACCTCACTCATAATAGCAAAAGGAAGTGCATCCCATTGGTCATCGATCAACCTCCTTTGTGTGTCTGCTAAGAAACCTACAGTAAGAAGGAGCACTCTCACAAAGTGAGAGTGAGAGGAGGAGATAGAGAATAGTTACCTTGCTTGGAGTAGTTCACAAAAGGCAAAAAGCAAGATAGAAAAGGCATAGTACGGTGCTATTTCAAGATTCTCTACCGACACCTACAAAAATGGGAGAACGTAACATTGCCACCAACTTTGGAATAACAACAAAGAGAGAGATTGACTCTCCCTCTATCACCACCTTGCTCCTCCTCCTCATGAGAGAGAAGTTCCAGTGCTTTGCTAATCTCATGATAACCGGGGTGTTGAGAAGATTTAAGCCCTTTGAACCACAATAGTTTGTGCTGCTTATTTCACAGAGAGAGAGAGAGAGAGAAAAAGGGTTTTTGGTGCGCGCCAAGTGATGATCCCTGAGAATATCTAACACACCATGTACGCCGCATGTAGGCCAGCTTTTGTGTACCACACAAAGAAACACACGTGGTATGTCATAGATATTTTTAGCATCCTTTATTTGTGATAGGTCTTCCATCAGTTGGATGCACACTAAGCTCTGCAAATGCACCTAGGTGATGGATCAAGAATGCCGCTAATCTTTCTCGGAGACAACAGTGATGATGTCAGATAACTTAGTAGATGTTCCATGATAGTGAAGAAGCCAGATCATACATGTTGCTACAACGAGAATCATGCATTCCTAACACGTCATACATTAATGATAAGGGTCTCCACTTGATTTCTCATTAGGGCTGCTGAAAAGGGTGCACAATGAAAAAAAAGGGAAACTTTGACTTTAGCATATGTGAATGGTGAATGGTGTATCTAAAGAGTTCAATGAATCTTCCAACGGCCCTTATGTAACATCGTCACTCATATCATCATACACTAGACACATCCACATATGAAGATCTTCATGCAATATGGGGAATATCTAAGACATTTCATTCTCATATAATTTAAGCATGTTTTACATGTGAGTCATTGGAAGTTTATGTGAATTGAAGAACATACTAGAGACATTTATCTAGGAAACAACAAGAGTCTACCCATCAAAGGGAAAGGCAAAGTACCAATCACCAATGCCCAAGGGGAGTGCAAAACAAGTGTTATTTGATAACACTTAAGTCAAGGTGATTGATCCTCATAACAAAGACATCATCGCACAAGGTGTAGAAGACAAAGGGCTCTACAAACTCTCCTAATTTATATCTAAGGAGTTGCTTTCTAGCCTGTGGCATCAACAATATGGCCACACTTCATATTTACCAAGGATTTCATCCTCTCAGATAGTTAAAGCATTGCCCAAGATCGAGCAAGTCAATGATGTCTGCCAAGCTTGCACCCAAGGCAAGCAACATAGGACTCCCATTTCCAAGGAGGCTTCCACAAAGAGTTAGGAACCCTTCCACATGGACCTTTGTGGACCTATGAATACCCCATCTCTTAGTGGTTCACTCTACTTCTTTCTTTTAGTAGATGACCAATCCCGATACATTTAGGTATATTTTTTGAAGTCAAAGATGTTGCTGCAAATATCAAGGCTACACATTTGGCTAGAGTTTATGTACAATTGAAGTTCCATGGTAACCATTGCTATGAAGTTTTTTATCTTTTACCGCTTGTTAAAGTATATTTGACTTGGAGGAATAATTGTAACCACCACTCAACTCGTGGATTTTGTTAGATGAAAAGCCAAGACTTTATTTGGAGAGAATATCTCCTAGATTAGAGGATCACTTTTAGTGAGTGCCAATGAAGAATTCAAATTCAAAATTCAAATGACTCATCTATAAAAGATGATTGATAAAACTCGTGGTATATGAAGACTTCATTTTCAAGTTCTCCTTGACTAAATTGTAAGAGAGTGAGGCTCACTTCATAGCCTACACTACTCACTATCATTAGGCATTGATTATCATGCCAATGATCTTGTACAACATTGTCTTCTAATACAATAGATCTATACTTTTCATCTATGGTTTCTCTGTCATAGCTACTCAAAACAGTCACTTTGTACGGCTCATATCTCAGTCATTTCTTCACCATTTTCAATGTTCTATAGCTTGTTGGAATCATCTCTAAGTCCTCTACAGGGCCACAAATTTTGAAGATAATCCACTTAACAAATTTGGATAAAAGTATGTCCAAGTTCCTACTGGTCAAACTTTGCAAAGGTCCTAAAAAATCGGGGGTAATGATTTGATTGCTAAATTGATTGGTTTGTGTATAATGCATCCTTTTATGTGATTCCACTTGTAATCATTAGCTCATTACGTTAGTTTGATATCTCCAAAAGGAAGTTTTCTAATTTGTACTGTATTGGAAGCATTGAGCTTAGCAAGCAGCAAGTGTGTGAACAAAAATAGAAGCTTTCCATTGATCCTTCAATTTAGAAGTAGTCTGTTTTGGTTCAATCATTTCTCAGATCATCTCCAAAGTACATAGGCACTTCTTTAGTGTCATTGGAAAGCTAAGAGGTCCTACAACGCAACCCTGAAGCAAAAAGGGGCTAGTACAAAGCAGGGATTGGTAGTACCTACTTATCTCTTGGAGTGACCATCCAACTTTCCCAACAATGGTATCCGAGCAAAGCCTTAAGGTAAAATGGGAGATGGTTTTCCTTCATTCATTGATAAATTGGATAGAAACAATTATCAAGCATAGTCCTTGAGGATGAATACATACTTGCAAGGAAGGAGCCCCTATGGATACATCTCAAGAGATGAGGAGATGCCCATTTTCAGAAGCAAAGGACAACCTACAAGAGAGGAACATGAAAGACTCAATACATGGTGTGCTAAGGATGCATTAGCAAGGTCATACTTACTTAACTCAATTTTTGATTTTCTTCTTCCACACATTAGGAATTGTAAGACATCCCAAGAGACTTGGGAAACATTTTCTTCATATTTTTCTTCCAACAAAAGGTCTAGGAAGAACAAATTGTGGATTGAGTTTACCACTCAAAGAAAGCAACCTAAGCAAGGCATCTCAGAGTATGTGACCAAAGTCAAGGATATAGCTGGTCAATTGGCAAGCATAGGAGAAGAAATTGAAGAGGAGCAGATTGTACGACAAGTAATCAATGGTATTAAAGTACATGACAAATGGGAGAGCTTCACAACTGCCATGGACTTGTACATGGACATGAAGATTCCAGACCTTACCACACTCATGGGGCAACTCTTCAGCCATGAAGCCAAGATCAACAAGAATGGAGATTCATCAAGAGGTAATAGCTCTTCTGCCCTATACACTGATAAAAGTAAGTCCAAAGAGAAAGGGAAGAACAAGAAAATTGAGGAGGAAGGAGCTACCTCCCAAGCCAACTATGGAGGGAGAAGTAGAACCTCAAGAGGAAGGGACATAGGAGCTAAGCAAGGTAGGGGGAGACCTTATAACTCCTCACCGTGTAATATTTGTGGATTGTCAAATCATACTACAGATGAGTGTTACAAGAACTTCAAAACTCAGAGAGGTAGAGGATTTCAAAGAGGTGGATATACACAATCAAGAGGAAGATTCAATCACCATCAAGGTTACACTAACAACTACAACAACAATTACAACAAAAACTACCAAGGAGGCTACAAATCAAGGAAAGACTACAACAACTATACAAAGGAGCAAGAGGATTCTCTTCTGAATATGAATATGACTTCAAAACCAGGTATAAATGATGACCATCTCTTCTACATTGACTCAGGATGCTCAAACCATGTGGCAGGCAATGTAGCCCTTCTCTCTGACCTTGAGGAACTAAAGGGTAAGCATCAGTACAAACAGGTGATGACAGCAAACACTCAATGATTAAATTAGGAAATGTTAAGACCTCTGATGGAAATAGAAATCTATTGAGCAGGGCTCCATATGTACCTACAATTACCAAGAATTTGATTAGCGTTGGATAGATTGTGGAAAATGGTTTGCAGGTTAGGTTCAACCAATATGGAGCATTTGTGGAGGATCCCCAACATGGATTCAAGAGAATCGCCAAAGGAGAAAAGACAAGTAGATTATCCACTTTTGAACTTGAAGATACAAGGATTATTGCACTTTATAGTTACAAAGACCAAACACTATCAGAGCTTGAAATTTGGCATAAGAGATTAGGGCATATTGGTGAGAGAACTTTAAAACAAATATGTAGAGATCAATGTGTGCTTGGGATACCTAATGTATCCAAGCAACACATGATCTATAATTGTGGTGCTTGTTAGTTTGGAAAATCTCACAGGTTACCCTTCCCAAGGAAAGGCTACATGCATGAGGACTACTTAGAGCTTGTCCATACAGATGTATGGGACCAAGTAAGGATCCCTCAATTTCAAGATCAAGGTATTATGTATCTTTCATTGATGATTTCAATAGGTGGACTGTCTTATACTTTATGAAACACAAAGATGAAGTACTGAGTTGCTTTAAAAAGTATCTTGCACTTGTTGAGAACCAAACAGGAAGAATTCCTAAGAGACTAAGGTTAGATGGAGGAGGTGAGTACTTCTCAAATGAGTTTGATGCATTCTTGCAGGATAGTTGAATCAAGAGAGAAATCACCACAAGGTATACCCTTGAGCAAAATGGGGTGGTAGAGAGGAGAAATAGACTAAATGTTGAAATATCTTGGTCAATGTTAAATGAGAAAAAAATACCTAATTACTTGTGGGCAGAGAGGGTATCTACTGCCACTTATCTTGTAAACAGGTTGCCATCCAAATCTCTTGATGGGATGACCCCATATGAAGCATGGCATGATAGGAGACCTTTGCTTGATCATTGCAAGATCTTTGGACGTGTTGCTTATGTGCATATCCCTTCTCAAATTAGAGGTAACCTAGACCCTAAGGCAAAGAAGTACATCTTCATAGGGTATGACTTGAATTAGAAAGGATACAGATTCTACAATCCTTCAAACAAAGGATTTATGGTCAGTAGAGATGTTGTCTTTGATGAGAATGACTCTTGGTTTGAAAGTGAATGCATGAAAGTAAAACTACCTTATGACTTGGAAGAGGAATTTCCAAGCCTCACTAAGGAGGAGCCTAATCAGGTTGAAGACATCAACTCAGATGATGAGGACATCATCAACTTAGAAGAATTCAAGGCATGGAAGTCCAAAGGCAAAGTCAAGATGAAGAAATTGGAAGACATACCTAAATCATCCAACCAAGCAATCAGAAGATCACAAAGGAAGAGCAATAAGCCAATCAGATATGGGTATGACACTTCCTTACTTACTAAGCATTCTGTTTATCTTGCAAAAGAGTTGTCATTTGAAGAGTCATCATCACATGAAGAGGCAAAGACCAAGGCAGAATGGAAAGAAGCTATGGATGAGGAAATTGAAGCACTCAAGGTGAATGATACTTAGGAGCTAGTACCAAAGAAGGAGTCTATGAAGGTAATTAGTTCTAGATGGATCTATAAGATCAAGAGGAATTATGATGAATCAATAAGCAGGTACAAAGCTAGACTTGTGGCTAAGGGTTTTGCACAAACCCAAGGAGTATGAAGAAACCTTCTCACCTGTGGCCAAAATGCCAACCATCAGGGTATTGGTAAGTGTGGCTGCCTCAAAGAATTGGAACATGTATCAATTGGATGTAAAAGATGCATTTCTAAATGGCTGGATTTCAAAGGAGGTGTACAGGTCTCAAACTCCTGGCTATGAGGATCCAAGCAAGGTAACATAATGTGTAAATTGAACAAAACTCTTTATGGATTGAAGCAAGCACCTAGGGCATGGAATCATAGGTTGACCACATGCCTTCAAGATCAAGGATTCATCATGAGTAAAGATGATACTTCTCTATTTATTAAAATAATTAATTCAAAGGTAGTTGAACTTGGATCACTAAAGTATTTTATTGGACTTGAGTTAGTCTATACTAACTTTGGAATTTACATTACTCAGAGAAAGTATATACAGGACATGTTAAAAAGGTTTCATTTGCAGGATGCCAAAATAACAAGCACTCCAATGGAGGTAAACCAAAAGTTAAGTGCTCATGAACGTGATGTGTTTGAAAATATTGTAGGTTACCAAAGCATAGTGGGAAGCTTGAACTATGCTACATTGACAAGGATTGATATTTCTTATGGAGTAAGTATCTTAAGCCAATTTATGCACAAACCTAGGGCACCTCATTTGGAAGCTGCAAAGAGAATTTTGAAGTATCATAAGGGCACTCAAAATCAAGGATTATACTTTCCTTATACCTCAGATTTGAACATCAAAATATATTCAGATGTAGATTGGGCAGGTTGCAAAGATGACAGGAGTACCTCAAGTTACCTATCTTTTGCAGGTGACAAGCCTATATCATGGTCTTCAAAGAAGCAACCTATTATTGCTTTGTCTTCTACTAAGGCACAATATAGAGGATTGGCCAATGCTACTCAAGAGGCCATATGGATTAGATTGTTATATACAGATTTAGGTTTGCATACTACATCTCAAATGATCCTTGGAGATATACAAGCTCACTAGATCTTGCAGCAAATCCTATTTATCATGCTAGGACCAAGCATATAGAGGTCCACTATCATTATGTGAGAGAGAAGCTAGTGAGCAAGGAAATTCAGTTGGCATATGTATCAACTAATATGCAATGTGCAAACTTATTGAGTAAGGCATTAGATGGTACAAAAATTTGCAGGTTTAAGTGTTTGATTGGATTGCAGGACATTCAAGAAGATTGAAGAAGATCAAGCCACGATGTTTGGCTTGAGGGGGACTGTTGGTGCAAATATCAAGCCTACACATTTGGCTAGAGTTTATGTATAATTGAACTTCCATGTTAACCATTGCTATGAAGTTTTTTTATCTTTTACCACTTGTAAAAGTATATTTGACTTCACAGAATAATTGTAACCACCACGAAACTCGTGGAGTTTGTTAGATGAAAAGCCACAACTTTATTTGGAGAGAATATCTCCTAGATTAGAGGATCACGTCTAGTGAGAGCCAATGAAGGATTCAAATTCGAAATTCAAATAACTCATCTATAGTAGATGATTGATAAAACTTGTGGTATATGAAGACTTCAATTCTGAGTTCTCCTTGACTACATTGTAAGAGAGTGAGGCTCACTTCATAGCCTACACTACTCACTATCATTAGGCATTGATTATCATGCCAATGATCTTGTACAACATTGTCTTCTAATATAATAGATCTATACTTTTCATTTTTGGTTTCTCTGTCATAGCTACTCAGAATAGTCATTTTGTACTGATCATATCTCAGTCATTTCTTCACCATTTTCAATGTTCTATATCTTGGAATCAGCTCCAAGTCCAAATTTTGAAGATAATCCATTTAGTAGATTTGGAGAAAAGCGTGTCGAAGTACCTACTAGTCAAACTCTGCAGAGGTCCTAAAAAATTGAGGGTAATGATTTGATTGCTAAATTGATTGCTTTGTGTATAGTGCATCATTTTAAGTGATTTCACTTGGAACCATTAGCTCATTAAGCTAATTTGATATCTGCAAAAGGAAGTTTTCTAATTCCTACTGTACTAGAAGCACTGAGCTTAACAAGCAGTAGGTGTGTGAACAAAAATAGAAGGTTTTCATTGATCCTTCAATTTAGAAGTAGTTTGCTTTGGTTCAATTATTTCTCACATCATCTCCAAAGTACATAGGCACTTGTTTAGTATCATTGGAAAGCTAAGAGGGCCTACAACTCAACTCTGAAGCAAAAAGGGGCTGTTACAAAGCAGAGATTGGCAGTACCTACTTATCTCTTGGAGTGTCCATCCATCTTTCCCAACAAAAGGCAGACACTTTCTCTAAGTTTCAAGAATGGATCAAGCAAGTTGAGAATGAAGCATCAAAGATAATCAAGACTATTCAATCTAATGGCGGTGGTGAATTTGTCAATCACAAATTTGACAATTTCTTAAAATGAAAGCGGATAAATAGACAAGTTACTCAACCGCACACTCCATCCTAGAATGGAGTTACCGAGTGAAAGATCAAAAGTGTGATTGAAATGGCATGAATCATGCTTCACAACAAGGATTTACCCTACAAGTTTTGGGAAGAAGCAGTGCATACTACTATGCACATATTCAATCGAGGCTTCACTAGTGCATTGCACAACACGACACCCTTTGAAGATTACTATGGAAGAAAGCCTAATGTCAATTACTTTTGAGTATTTGGAAGTGAAGCATTTGTCCATGTACCAAAAGTATCGCGACAAGTTACACTCTAAGTCTAAGAAGCATATATTCATCGGCTATGGTGAACAATCAAAAGCATATAGACTATACGATCTTGAGAACCACTCCATCATAATTTCAAAAGATGTAATCTTTAATGAAGCTTCAAGAAACTCAACCAAAGTTCCAAATACAAGTCTCAGTCCACCCATCTACACTTCATAGGGGGACACAATCTTTTCAAAGCACACATCAGAGGCTAGTACTTCACATCAACCCAAAATATCACAAAGGCTCATTGAAAAGAAATAGTGAGAACAAAGTCATTATGTAAACTATGCATTGATGCACCAGATCCAACAAATTCTAGAGCCTTCTAACTACAAAGAAGCTCAAGGCCAACTTGAGTGGGAAGAATCTATGCAAGTGGAAATGGATGCAATCGAGAAGAACAAGACTTGGACTCTTGTAGCTAAGCCCACAAATCATCAAGTCATAGGAGTTAAGTGGCTCTATAAGGTTAATTACAAATCAGATGGCACATTAGAAAAGTACAAAGCAAGACTAGGAGCAAAAGGATATAAGCAGAAGCATGGCATTGACTATGAAGAAACCTTTGGCCCTAGTGCAAGGTTTACCACCATCAGGATCATTCTAGCACTAAGTGCACATTTTAAGTGGTCCATCTACCAACTAGATGTCAAAAGTGCTTTCCTCAATGGAGATCTTCAAGAAAAAGTATATGTTGACCAACGTGAAGGTTTCAAGATCAAAGGAAAAGAAGATCAAGTCTACAAGCTTCACAAAGCACTTTACGGACTTAAGCAAGCTCCCAACACCTGGTATGAAAAGATTCACAAGTTCTTTGAAGACAAAAAATTTCAAAGAAGTAGTGCTAATGCAAACTTATACATCTATAAGAATGAGTCCTTAGTGGCCATCATCATCCTCTATGTAAATGACTTGATCTTGATAGGCTTAGATAAAGAACACATAAAATTCATCATCACACAGCTTCACCTTGAGCACTCTATGATAGATCTTGGACTACTTCACTACTTCTTGGGTATGGAAGTTTGGTAAACAAAAGAAGGCATATTCCTATCATAGAAGAAGTACTGCTCTGATCTTCTTTCTAGATATAACATGGACCAGTGTCACTCAATATCCACACCACTTGATCCAAACATCAAGCTCACACTAGAGGACTCATCATCAGTTGTGTATGTGCATACTTATCGATAGCTTGTTGGCTCATTACTCTACCTTGCCAACACTAGACCCGATATTGCCTATGCAATTGGTATACCCATTTAGTTGCACATCAAACTCGTTAGAATCATTGGCATACTTCTCAGAGACTACTTCGATACCTTGGCCTCACATGACATCATGGTCTTTGGTAGGGATGGGGCATCAAACTTGCTAGATATTTAGATTCTGATTGGGCTGGTGATCCTGATTCTTGATGGTCTACTTCTAGGTACATATTCTTGCTTGGCTCAGGACCTATCTCATGGGCAAATAAGAAGCAGCCTACAGTCGCTTTGACATCCACCAAGGCTGAGTATCGAGCATTGAGCTTTGCAGCATATGAGGCCATCTGGCTTCGATGTTTATTATCTAACATTGGTGTTTTGCAGGTTACTCTGACATGCATTGCATGGATAGTCAATCAGCATTGGCCATCACCAAGAAACTAGTGTTCCATGCTCAAACGAAGCACATCAAGATCAAGTATCATTTCATCTATGAGAAGCTTGTATCTCAAGAGGTTACTCTGGAGTAGTGTACCTCTCAAGAGAACCTGGCGGACATGTTCACGAAGGCTCTACCTCTAGTCCTACTCTAGTGCTTGGTGGACTGCTACAACATTTAGCTGCTCCAAAATGGAGCTATAGAGGGGGTGTTGATGACATGATTGCTTCTACATCATCTACATTTGTATTCACATGAGTTCATGTCCATTTTGTATCCAAGAGACATTACATTTCTAGTTTATTTCATTTTAAATTGTATCTCTTTTGTATTTGGGTACCTTGCCATTTGCTTCTACCATTGTATTCATTCTCTTTTGAGGGGAATTATCCTAGATGAGATGTACCTTGGAGAGCCCCTGCCAAATCTATATAAGGGGGGCCTCTCCCCCCATTTGTACTTGGTTAGAAGTTTGAGAAGCCTAATCCATGCTCTTGGCAAGCTCATTTATAATCCATGTGAGTTTACTCATTTCTTGGTCTACTCACTTTGAGACTTTCACACTCTTTCTTTTGTGAGTACACTCTTCTTTTCATTTGCTTCTGCACGTGTACTGTCTACATCTGTAAGATCATTCTAAATTCTGCTAATGGTAGTTCTTTCACATTATGAGATGCTTTCTTTATGCGAGGGATCAAGAAAAAGTTGTTGTCAGCTTTGTTGAAAATGTACAAGCGTCAATTGTGAAGCTTAGCTTCAAGGTTTGCACTTCATAAGTAGCTTGCATCATCTATTTTCTCTTATAATTAGTTCTCTTATGTACGAGCAAGAGAACAACCTCCTAAGTCATTTAAATAATGAGCGCAGCTTATAAATAAGCTTTAGACAATGAAGTACAAGCTCAAAACTCACATGAAGATTTCGAAAGCTCATCTAATTACTTGCACCTTCATTTTTGTTGAGCAAATCAATGAAAAAAATCACCAAACTGAAGCACATGGGTTTGGAGGTGAATTTAGTTGGGAATGAGGAGTACAAACACACATGAGATGGAGCGAATCTCTCCTCCTACCTACTCTACTTCTTCAGCCCACTCAAGAGCCAATGCTCATCATCTATATAAAGAGAAGAGCAGCCCGCTTCTTGCTTGAGCTCCTCTACTCATAGGAGTGTGCATTATATCTTTGTCATATGATTGACAATACTCTTCACATTGTGTGGTTGAAGTGCTATCTATAATCCTACACTCAATGGAGTGATAGTAGCACACTATATTTATCTTTCTTAGTTCAATCAATATGTTCATTATCTCTCTCTCTCATTGTCCATTGAAGGAGTACTTGTTCTTGTGTGTATCTTGAAGGAAGTGTACAACAAGTGATCTTGATGTGTGTGAAGTGATCTAATACACTTACATATTGAGCGAATGCATATACATACATGTAAGCAATGATTGCACATACTTGAGCTTCCATTTACACCTAGCTTATGAAGCTTGGATTTGTGGAAAGTACTTCGTCTTGAAGGATCCTGAAGGATTTTGATGCCGATGCACCACAGTTCGCTCTCCTTCTCGAGAGCTCCACGACGCTATGCTCGGAGTAGAAAACGAAGCTCTTGAGGCCGCACACAGTACTTTGCACAGATGCTGCAAAATACACAGAAAACACAGTACACAAGGGGCATGAAGATTGACTTCTTAGGTCTTACAAATGCAGTTGACTTACAGCCTGTGATTGACCAAGCCACTATATGTTTTATTAAAGAACATATACAAGGAAGTGTCCAGTGGCCATTTGCCCTTTCCCATGGACACTAACGATAACAATCTCCCACTAAAGGCCAACAATAACAATCTCCCACTAAAGGCCAACATGGCCAAAGTAACTATGGGAGAAAAATAAAGAATGATAAAGAATACCCGAGTGTAAGTATACAAACTATACCTCCCACCTGATGGGCATGTTACACAGTATACAAGTGGCTATGTAAGATCAAGAATCAAGTAACTCCCATCAAGTGAGAACAGTGTCAAAGCTATCTTGTGGTAGAGCTTTAGTCAAAGCATCTGCAACATTATCTCGAGTGTGAACCTTCTCAAGAATAATGCGCTTAGTGGCTAAGTAATCTCTAATGAAGTGATACCTCACCTCAATGTGCTTGTTCTTTGCATGATAGATCAGATTCTTAGACAAAGCAATGGCACTCTGACTATCACTGAGCAAGCGAGGTACATGCTGAGGTAAACCCATATCACAAGCAAGACGAGAAAGCCACAATGCTTCCTTACATGCCTCACTTGCTGCAACATACTCTGCTTCTGTGGTGGAAACAACTGTACATTCTTGAAGATGAGATCTCCAAGAGATAGCACCTCCAACAAAATGAAAAATGTACCCTGATGTAGACTTACCATTGTCTACACGACCAACATAGTCAGAATCTATGTAACCAATAATGGATGCTTTCCCTCTACCTAAGCATACACACTTGTCCTTAGTGCCACTCAGATATCTCAAAATCATCTTGACTACTTCCCAATGTTTCTTGCCTGGATTAGACATATATCTGCTCACAACTCCCACTACAAATGCAATGTTTGGTCTTGTAGCTACCATAGCATACATGAGACTACCAACAACAGACTGGTAGGGGATTTCGGTCATGAATTCCTTTTACTCATCTGATTTGAGGCAATCATCCTTGCTCAATTTCACATATGTAGGTAAAGGTGTATCAATGCCTTTCCACCCTACATATTGAACCGGTGAAGTACTTTGGATATGTACTCACTTTGAGACAAGTATATGCATCTTTTACTCCTATCACGAGTAATGCACATGCCAAGAATATGTTTGGCATCCCCCAAATCCTTCATATCAAATGTCTGACTCAATTTCTTTTTGAGAACTGACAAATCATAAGATGACTTCCTAGCAATCAACATATCATCAACATAAAGTATCAAGCATATCAAGTTGCCATCTGAACATCTCTTTGTGTAGAGACAATGATCCTCATTGCTTTGAGAATAGCCTTGAGATTTCATAAAAGCATCAAACTTTTGGTACCACTGTCTAGGGGACTATTTAAGTCCGTACAAGCTCTTCATAAGCTTACAAACTAGACTTTCCTTGCCAGGAACTACATAACCCTCTGGTTGTTCCATATAGATCTCATCTATAAGATCTCCATGCAAGAAAGTAGTTTTCAAATCCATTTGGACTAGCTCTAAGTCCATTGCAACAAATCCAAGCAACATGCGTAGGGTAGTCATCTTGACCACAGGAGAGAAGATTTCCTCAAAATCAACACCATGTTGTTGCTTAAAACCCTTTGCAACAATTCATGCTTTATACTTTGGAGAAGCACTATCTGATGTGAATTTCAGCTTATATACCCATTTACATGGTAAAGCTTTCCTACCCTTTGGAAAAGTTACTAAATCCCAAGTACCATTCATGTGAATAGAATCCAACTCACTCTTCATGGCATGCTCCCACTTGACATGATCCTCTATCTGCATAGCCTCTTTGTAGCAAGAAGGCTCACCGGCATCTGTTAGCATAACAAAATCTAAACTTGGAACATATCTATCAGGTGGATGTGAGACACGTGCAGAACGTCTCAATGCTTGCTGAATAGGAACATGTGCAGACTGATTTGAATGGACATTCTCTTGAACATCCCTATGTGCAACATTTTTATGCATGCTAACCGAACGACTAGTATCCTCAAACACCACTCTTCTCACTTCAAGCTCCTTAATGGGATATTTATGCATCTTAGACTCATTGAAAATGACATCATTACTTCTAATCATTGTCCGTGTTTCAGGATCCCATAAGCGATATCCAAATTTTCCTTCTCGACCATATCCAAGGAAAATGCATTTCTTTGACTTATGGTCCAACTTTTTTCTAAGATTCTTAGGTATATGAACATATGCTTCACACCCAAAAACTCAAAGATGATCATAATATGGTGGCTTCCCTGTCCACAACTCTTGTGCCACATTCAGGCCTTTGGCAGTACTAGGTGAAAGTTAATCACATGAATTGCAATCAATACTGCTTCTGCCCAAAAGCCTTGTGAGAGGTTTGCATGATGCAACATAGAGACTACTCTACCTTGAATAGTTCTATTCATCCTCGCAGCTACACCATTCTGTATTGGGGTATAAGGAGCTATAAACTCTCTACGAATCCTTCTAGACTGACAAAAAAGGCTGAGGTATACTCACCCCTGTTATCTGAACGTAAAGCCTTAAGCTTAGTTCCTTTTTCAATCTCAACTGAAGCAATCCATTTTCTGAAAGTAGGGAATACCTCATTCCTTCGATTTGATAGGATATACCCAAACTTTTCTAGTAGCATCATCTATGAAACTGACAAAGTAGAGAGAACCACCTAAGGACCTAGTGGCCATAGGACCACACACATCTGTATGAACGAGATCTAAGAGCTGAGTTGAAGAGTTAATGTGCATTCTATGCACATTTCTGGTTTGCTTTCCATATTGACAATGCTCACAAAATGAAAAATCGGAGAAAGATAACATAGGTAAGTAGCCAGATCGAGAAAGATTTTCCATTCCACTCCGCGATATATGGCCCAAACGACCATGCCAAATACAAGCCATAGGCTGTTCAATAACAGCTAACAAGTGTTCTTTCTGTGATATAAATAAAGGATAAAGTGAGCCAACTTTGCTTCCTTTGCAATAACCATATTGCCCTTTGATATGCAAAAGGATTGAGCATAGAAGACCACCTTGTAACCAAGGTCATCAAGTTGACCAACTGACATCAAACTACGTGATAACTGAGGTACATGGCGTACATTATGCATAGTAAATTTTGAACCATCAATGAACTGCACAACGTGTTATGAAGGGAGTCCCTCTAGTAGAAATGGTGTGAACCATCTCTTGGGCTCCATTAGAAGGATACACATGAGTGCCATGTGGCACTCATGTGAGATGCCACAATTACTGCTCCAATTAAGGAGTCATAGGTCAAGAGGGGGTACGCGGCTGGGCAGCTATTATTCAGAAGAGAACTCCGTGTGACCTCGTAAGTTGAGCTATCAGACGCTCTCGAATTCTGTGCAGACGACGACCCAAAATTGGGAAGCTCATCCGAGCTCTACATTTGGTATCCGAGCCTGACAAGCATTGATGGAGTCACGCGCACGGGTGATAGCGACGGGTGACGGCGGAACGGATTGAGCCAACAGAGACTCAGAGTCGAGTACTCACGCACGCAGGCGCCGCCAGCTCACGAGGAGCTTTGCTCCTCCCTTCCCACTCCAAGATGGAATGAAGAGGCTTATACTCTTGTATATATATGAAGATTCTTCAACTGTTGCGCTTTTATGTGGGATAATTCACCTCTTCGACACCATTTCAGTGCTGTTCGAGTTAACAAAGACTTCAAGCTCAAAGTTGGGAAATATTCAAAAATTTTCTTGATTTCATAGGAGTAAAAGAGACCCTTTGGATCAAATTTTTGCAAAAATTATCATGTATATATGTAATATGGGTTGTGGAGATGGGCTATGGGCTTTGGGGTAATTCAAAAAGGCTTCAGTCACTCAGTTTTGAGCCTCTCAAAGTCGTTGCTCCAAGAAGATGAGTTTGTTCACTTCCTACCCTTGACCTGCCCGACTTCTCCATACCATAGCTTCCTCATACGATATCAGATTTTAAAAATCTTGGTCACCTTTCGAAGACTACACTCCTAAGCTTCGCTTAGAAACCATCAATGTTGTTTTTGGATGAGATTTGCCCCACCAAAATCTCTCTGCAGCACTTCAACAGGAACTAGGCACCCACTCTCGAGCCTAGTTTTTCGTCATCCGGACTCCAAATCTACTTTTTTCACTTGGGATAGTCTCAAATTCTTGAAGTACACGTGCTAGGCAGCAATTTGTGGACTGGCAAGGATTGTTACATCTCTGAAATTTCTCAGTTTCACTCAGTTTGCCCGATTGGGGCTTTTCCCATGTGTTTTTGGTATTGTTTTGGATGGTTTATGGTGTTTAGAACCTCCCCGGACCAAGCCGACATTTCCAATTTTCTTTTGGGCCTGGTGAGGATTCAAAATCAGCGGCTTGAAGCATCAAGGATCACTTGGATTTCGCTTCCGCAGCTCTACTTTGTAACAGGGAAGTGCTCTTGTGATATATTTCTCTTCTTCTTGCATATTTGAACTTTACTTCATTCATTTTCATACACTCTAGTTAGCAAACGGGGGAAGGGAACTTAAACATGGAAACTAAAGGAAAACAAGTAGTTGAGACCACTTCTCCACCTAAAGAGCAACTAGAGGATCCTGATGCTAGAATGGAAGAAGTAGAATTAGGGCAAGAAATAGAAGAGAACTTAGAAGAAAAAGAGCCTTCACAGGAAGAATATACTTATGAAGAACTTATAGATGAATTTGTCACCCGTGACCAATTAATAGACTTGAAAGAGCAAACCCTTAAATTAGAGAAAGATTTGGGTAGCATCACATCTCTTATACAGCAGCTTAAGTCTCAAATGATCTCACTTGAGACTAGTGTCACCTCTTTCCTAGCTAGGAAGGAAAGAGAGACTCCTCCTATTCCTCTAGAGATTACTAGGAAAGAGACTTCTCTTCCTAGTAAACACAAAGGAGAGAGCTCTAGGGAAGCTCCCCTCCTAAAAAACTTGAAGCCACCTACCTTTACGGGGGATGACCGAGACAGGAATAAGGATGCAATCTACACTTTTTTACAAAAGTGGCATGATTTGCATCAATTGAAGGGCACCCCACCTGAGTATCGTGTGCTAGAGGCGAGTCTCTCCCTCGGCCCACGTGCTTATAAATGGTGGATGAGTCTTAAGGAGGCGAACTCTATCCCTATTGACTGGACTCAGTTTGAGACTCTTTTTCTAAAAGAGTTTCTTCCTGAGAACAAGGAGGAGAGGAATTGGGATGAGTGGGATAGGATTACTCAAAGAGGCAGGCCTCTTTCAGTCTATCTATTCCACTATAGAGAGATCATTTTGAAACTTAAGGGTTTAGATGATTTTCAGAAGACCAGAGGGTTTGTTAGGGGCTTGGATAAAGCCATAAAGAGGGAAGTCAGAAGGAATGTTCCTAAGACGTTTGAGGAGGCGATCAAATATGCACAGATATATGAGGACCATAACCGTCCTCAGTACACTCCTATGGAGACGGATCAGCCCCTCAAGCCTCTTAGTACGACTAAATTTAAGAAGAAGTTGCCTTTTGGGAAAAACAAAGTTTTTATTAGAAAACAAAGATCACAAGGGCCTAGACTATCCACAGACCAGTTTGAGAAAGCCAAAAGGGAAAACCTGTGTTTTAGGTGCCTATCTCCTAGCCATTCACAGTGGAACTGTCCACTCAAGAAGGGGGAAGAAAAGAAAAAGGGACCAAAGTCTAGTACGGCCCCTGAAAAGGGCAAAAAGGCGGTCCACTTAGTGCAGACCCTTCCTATTCATGGCAGCTCTAGCTGCAAGGGAGTGAAGGTGATGCACGAGGATTTAGAGCACACCTGTTGTTTGACTCAGTCATTGTGGTCACCGCAGTTTGGACCACATGACTTAGTTAAGCTACATGGTAGTGTATACGGAACCAGGGTGCGGGTCATGATAGATGACTCTGCCACTCATAATTTTATTAACTATGCTTTGGTCAAAAAATTAAAGATTCCCCAGTAGCCTAGTGCACATAAATACATTGTATCTATGATGCAAGGGCAAGATAAAAGAATATGGGATACTATGGTATCCAATTTGGAAGTCAAGATGCAGGACTATACAGATTTTATGAACTTCCAAATTATGAACATGGAGAGGACAGATCTAGTCTTAGGAAGAGAGTGGCTATGGGGGTTGGGAGACACACTTAAACGTAGCTATCAAAACAACACACTCGAATTTGAAAAGAATGGAAGTAAAGTTTGTATTCAGGGAGAGAGAGATGTACCTAGTGCACCTCTCATTTCATCACTAGAGTTGTATAGTCTCTGTTATTCTCAGCATGTACAGGACATGTTTTTATTGTATAGTCATGATATGGAGCATTGTACAAACAGCTCATCTGATGTATATTTTCATGCTATGAATGTAAATATGAACAAGAATTTCTACTATTCTTTTTTGCAAGAGTGTGTGGTTAAACGTTTTAAGGATCTTATGTTTGAGTACAGAGATGTTTTTCCCACTAACTTACCTAGAGGGCTACCACCTGAGAGAGGGGACATTGACCATGCCATATAGGTTGTTACTAACACTAACCTTATTTGTAGACCACCTTATAGGCTTAGTGTTTCTCAGCATGAGGAGGTTGAGAGGCAATTGCAAGATTATTTAGATAAAGGCTTCATCAAACCTAGTAACTCACCATGGGCATCGCCAATGCTCCTAGTTAAAAAGAAAGATGGCTCTATGAGACTATGTATAGATTATATAGCACTTAATAAGGTAACTATAAAAAATAGGTTTCCAATGCCTAGATTGGAAGACCTATTTGATCAGTTACATCAAGCTAGGTATTTTACCAAGCTTGACCTTAGATCAGGATATCATCAGATCAGGATTAGAGTAGAGGATGTCCCTAAGACTGCGTTTAGGACTAGATATGGACACTATGAGTTTTTGGTGATGTCTTTTGGTCTCACCAATGCTCCTGCCACTTTCATGAAACTCATGAATAGTGTTTTACGGCCTTATCTAGGACACTTTGTAGTAGACTTTTTGGATGAAATTCTGATCTACAGTGCATCGGAAGAGGAGCACTTGGAACACTTGAGAAAAGTATTTCAAGTGCTAAGGGAAAATTTGCTCTTTGCTAAGGAGTCAAAGTGTGAATTTTTCAAGAGAGAGGTTAGATACCTTGGGCATATAGTCTCCCAGGATGGAATTCAGATGGATCCTGAAAAAGTAAGGGCTATTATGGAATGTCCACATCCATAGAACCTGGAAGAGCTGCAGATCTTCCTAGGTTTATCAGGTTTCTATCGAAGATTCATTAAGAACTATGCCAAAATTGCTGTACCGATGACGGAACAGCTTAAAGGGAAAGGGAAAGCCTTTCATTGGGGAGACAAACAGAAGCAAAGTATGGAAAAGTTGAAAGTAGCAATTGCTACAGCTCCACTTTTACACATAGCAGATCCCACCTAGAGGATATGCTTCGAGCATATGTGAATGAAAGGCAAACTAATTGGGAAGAGTATTTACCTATAGTAGAGTTTGCATATAATAGTGCCAAGCACTCTTCCACTGGGCAAAGTCCATTTATGCTTATGTATGGGTTTCAACCAAGAGCTCCTTATGCAGTAGGCTTGCAGAATGAGAAAGTGCAAGCTGCAAAGGACTTCTTGGAAGAGATGAACGATATGCTTAGGCTTGCTAAGGACAGCATTAGGAGAGCTCAAGATAGAGCTAGAGCCTATGCTGACCCTCAAAGAAGAGATATTAACTTTGAGGTAGGAGAGCAGGTCTATCTTAGAGTTCCATCTAGATCTAAAACCATGAAGACGGGACCTTGTCCAAAACTATCTCCTAGGTATTGTGGACCTTTCCAAATACTTAAGAGAATAGGAAAGATGGCTTACCAGCTCCAACTTCTAGAGAATAGTCAAATCCATCCAGTTTTCCATGTTAGCCGGCTTAAGAAAAGGCTGGGTGAATCTGACAACCTCATTCCAGATAGTGAGGTAGTAGAGCCTATATCTGTTCAATCTATTCCACATGAGCCTGAGAACATACCACACATGATCGAGAGAAACGGACAAGAAGTCACTTGTATAAAGAGTGTCTAGTAAAGTGGAAAGATAGTTCAGAAGATAGTGCCACATGGGAGTACGTTAGCACCCTTCAGAGACGGTTTCCCAGTTTTAGACTACCTTCCCAAGAGTCTTCTTAAGGGGAAGGATATGGGGAAACAACACGGAGCTACTCGAAAATTGCATCTTGTTCACAATGATGTCTATGATCCTATGCAAACACCTTCTTTTGGGAACTACCTTTACTTTGTGACTTTTATTAATGATTTCGCGAGGCATGCATGGGTGTATCCATTGAAAGCAAAGTCGGAAGTGTTTACGTGCTTCAAAGAATTTTCGGTTTTGGCTGAAAATCTATCAACATGTAAAATGTGCACCCTCAGTTGTGATCCAGAAGGGGGGATACATGTCTTTTGATTTTAATGCATTTTTGGATGAACGTGGGATAAAAAATTAGTTTAGAGTGCTGACAAAAAAATGGATTTTTTAAAAGAAAGAACATTTCTCGCATTAAGATGGCGAGATGTATGGTCAAATGTTAGGTCTACCACATGCTTTCTAGCTTGAGGTTGACATGTTTGTAGCATATGTACTTAACACGTGTCCCACCAAAGCACTGCAATCCATCACTCCATATGAGGCTTTGCATGGTCGCAAGCCATATGTTTCTCATCTGTATGTTTTTGGTTGGTTGGCATATGCATTAGTGCATGGATAACAACACAAAAATTGGATGATAAAGTAGTAAAATAATTTTTTTTGGGGTATACTTATGAAAGCAAAGGCTATCATCTATATCATCCATAGACTAAATGAATTTTGATAAGTCATGATGTTGTTTTTGTGGAAGATGCAAGTCAGCCATTACTTTCATGTACGAAGGAGACATCAGTTAGCTCCAAGGATGCGTATGACCCTTTGCTGCCTCTTTTTACAAGTGGATAGTCAATTATTGATCCAAATGAGACAATATCTTAGCCTTTACAGGTTTCATATCATGATAAAGATCATTCCATTTTTTATGCAAATTTACATGATGTCCTTGTTGATGAGAGGGCCGATATAGAGGAGGCAAAAACTATGCCTAAAGGCTGGTATAGACTTTGCGGAATAGAAAATAGATGCATCTCCATCATATCATACTCGTTCATGCTCTCATAGTGCTTCTTTTGCATCCGATTCATATGCAATGGCTGCCTCTAGTCTTTTTTATAAGAATCATGAGATTGTTTCTTTTGATGATGCCCAAACTTGAGAAAATTGGATGGCTGTTATGCAATCACAATATGATGCTATTATGAGGAATGTTACGTGGTCTTTATGTGATTCACCTCTAGGCAGAAAGGTCATTGGCACTAAATGGGTATACAAGCTGAAGCACAAGCCTGATGGTACAATTGATAGGTATAAGGCTAGGCTTGTTTCAAAAGGTATGCTCAAGAGAGAGGCATTATTTTTATGATGCCTTTGCTCCCACATGCCAAATGACCAATGTTCATAGCATTTTTGCACTTGTAGCTCATCATGGTTGGAATGTAAATCAATTGGAGATTAAAAGTGCATTTTTGAATGGCGACTTACATGAAGAAGTGCATGTATTTTAGCCCCATGGTTTTGTACAAAAAGGGCATGAAACAATGTGTGCATGTTGAAAAAGGCATTATATGGTTTGAAGCAAGCACCAAACACTTGGAATGAAAAGATACATGCCTACTTGATTGCACATGGTTTTGAGAATAGTCAAGCTCAATACACCTTATCTATGTTGATGGCATGTTGCTCACTGGTCCTAATAAGAAGCATATTGCTCATTTTTTAAGGCTGATTTGCATGCCTCTTTTGAGATGTTATATTTGAGGTGTTTGCACCATCATTTTTGCATTCAATTTATGAAAGTTCATGCTGGAATAGCTTTGTGTTAGAGAGATTATATTGACACATTATTATAACATTTTGCCCTTGAAGATGGAAACCTATTGCCACTTTTATGGAAATAGGTTTATGGTTTAATCTTCATGATGCTGGAGATGCATTTTATGTTATTCTCTATCACTAGGCTATTCTAAGCTTGAATTACTTATGCATAACTTGGTATGATATTTAGTTTGTTATATCATAGATGAGTAGGTTTATACATTTCCTAGCTATCAAGCATTGACAGGCAGTTAAGCACATCTTTTGTCACTTGAGTGGTACACGGCTACTTGGATTTTTTTATCCCAAGGGGGGAGTGACTACTACTAGACTTACATGCTTTTTGTAACTCTTATTGGGCTACTTGTTATGACATGTGTGTCCACTAGTGGTTTTTGCTTCATGCTTGGTAGATCATGCATATCTTGGTTGAGCAACAAGCATCCGACTATGGCCACTTCTAGTTGTAAGGCTGAGTATGGGGTAGCTTTCATAGCAACTATTATGTGTGTGTGTGTGTGTGTGTGTGTGTGGCTCAGATGCCTTTTGGCTGATTTGGGTGTTGGTTAGTCTTCGGCCACCACCATCTTCACTGATGGTTAGAGCACATTGGCGATTGCGAGGAACCCTGTGTTCCATACTCACACAAAGAACATTCAACTGCATTATCATTATGTCCGAGAGAGGTTGTATGCTCGTATGATCAGTTTGGCATATGTTCCCACAAAAGATAGCATTGTAGATCTTTTCACAAAGGCTTTACCTTGGGAGAAGTTTGAAGCTTTCCACAAAGCTTTGGGCTTACTTGCTTTTCTGGATTGTGCTCTTTCTACATAGCTTGGCACAATGAGGTATGCACCAAAGCACATGGCCTCATGCCAAACCAAGCATAAAGGGGTAACCAACACTTGCTTGAAGGACTTGAAGAAATCATTGGTGAGGCCATCCAAACTTAGGCTTTTACCATTTGAAAGGGAATTGATCGCTTCTAAAAGTTTTGTGTCAGTGAAAGGGGAATCAAGAAGTGGCAACATATTTTTTGGTACTCCTTTGGTCCATACTCTAGAGGTGGCAGCCATACACTCCTTCTGAGGAGAAAGCCATGTACTCACCCACTGAAGCTATGTGAAGTGATTGAAAATAAGTGTAGTATTCTCTTCATCCGTTTTTCACTCCACACCAAGGCTATCAACCATGAAGGGAATAGGTTCCTTATCTTGCTTCCTTTTAAGTAGTTTACACATTTCTTTTGTTCATTTTTTTCTTTTCTCACCCACCAATGTGTAAATTAGATTGAAAGATCATTTCTTTGAATTTCCTCCTCATATGTTAACACACTTCTGATCTTCTAAAGCCCACTTTGGAGGTGGGAATGGACTTTATTGACTTTTGACTCGAGGCTCTAGAACCTCCAAAAAATATTATCTCTTCTCAAATGCTAGATGGTTTGAAGTTCCCTATGAATCTTGAGCAAAATATTTTATGTCTTCTTAACTACTACTATCCAACACTTGGTTGGAGAGGAGTAGGCACTAAAGGTGTGATTCCAAGCCAAGGTGATCTCTTGTCAAAAGGATGGGAGGGAGAAGGTCACATGATTTGCATGGAACCAAGGGGAAAAGGGGTCTAACTTGTCTGTGATATTCTATGACACATAACCTCTATCCAATCTTGTTTTCCGTAGTTTTGATCTAGCTTGGATGTTTGAGCAAGAGAAGCCACTTTCCTCTCAGACCTCCAAGAGATCATGATGGAGCTTAATATGGTCCCATATGTCTTTATCAAGAACTTCAATAAAAATTCCTATTTGTTCGCATCTACCAAAATGAGCTTCAACCACATTAAAGTCCCCAAAAATTATTAGATCTTTCAAAAGAGATTCCCAATGCTTACCAAGTAACTTGTTTGTTTGTGTCAAGATTGGGTGAATAAACCAAACCAATGATGAATGGCATGGGGGTTTTAAGGGAGATAACAACCCATCGATGGTTCAGATTCCCACACGTCTCTACAAGGTAGTGCATCCAACCATGCTTGATGCCAATAGTTGCACCACCAAATCCTTGCAAGTGTGATGTGGCAAACCACACATGAGATGAAGAAATTGGATCTAGTCTTGTTGTAAGGTCTTCACTGCTCATTTTGATCTCTTGGAGAAAGATGAATTCTAGGTTGATGCTTTTATCTCAAAGCCATTGTTCAATAATGATGGAACTTGAGGGGTCAGATAGCGCATGTAAGTTAAATGAAATGAATATCATTTCCATTGGCTTTGACCTTTGCGGGACAAGATCATGTCCCATTTTTTTTTCTTTTTCTCTTCATCTCTACTGTGCGAGGTAGAGGGATTGTGACATAGAAGTCTATTGTTAATGGGGCTATTCCAAGGGATTTTTGTCGGAATTTTCACTTCATGGGAAACCTTTTTGACGAAAAAAATCAGAACCCCATTGGGAATTGAAATGATCTCGCTTTTACTATGAGGGTTTTCTTCTTTGTTGGAGGTGGATCTATATTCTTTACTTGTGGTATCCTTCTACATTGTATTATTTACTATTGGAATAGTCCTCTAGAGTTTTCCCATCCTCGTTTGAAGTCAAAATTTGATTCAATCCCCTAGGTTAGTCCATGAGATTGACTTCCTTTTCATAATTATAGAAAATATTGGTTTCTTGGACCAAATGAGAGGGATTTGTCTCATTTTTTCATTTGGGGATTCTTCTTCAGTGAACCCTTCTGAGTTAGAGTATACAAATTGAATTGCTTGGATTTTCTTTCATTCCAAAATGGATCTTTCGGCTCACAAGGTCCAATTATTTGGGCAATGTATTCTTTGTTTCCTGTTGTCTAAGCGTTTTTCATCTCTTGATTCTTCCTAGTGGATTTTTCCCTTAGAGGGAACTCTTTAACCTTGTGACCTTGCATACTACAATGAAAACAAGCGTTTGGCAAGTTTTTATATATCACCTCCCTCTCTAGGGTTTCCTCTTCTCTGATATCAATTCTAATTTTTAAGATTTGCTTTGATACAAATATGGGGGTGCCATCTCTTATTGAATGAGTCCATTGCACTTTCGTAGATGAAGCCTGTAATGGCGTCCCTAGAGGCCAAGGGTCCACCAATGGGATGCACAATCTCCCTCATGAATCCAATAAGAAACTAGGGAAGGTTGAGGAGCTCAAATTAGAGTAGAGATCGCAGGGTTTTTGATTTGCTTGCAATGAAGCCCAAGGATCACTTCAACGGGCACAAAGTCCTGCGGCAAATTTGCCAAGGGCCAAACTTGTTCTTGTTTTTCTTATCAAAAAAGGATTTTAATTATATTAAAACAAAGAGTTACAAAGAAGACTTAGAAACTTGCCATCCTTTTTGGAATCCTCTTTCTTTTGATTTTACGCATGAGATGAACTTTGTTTTGGAGTACAACAAATTCTTACGACCTGCTCTTCTTGAACTTTAATCTGAAATGGTAGTTACAACTAACACATAGGTTTTTGTGTTTTTTGTGTCATTTATATGCGTTCCGTTAGGTTTTTGTGTTTTTCGATGATTGTTTATCCTCATTTTTTTTTTTGAGAGTACAATGAATTCAAAACACACTCACACACACAACCTCGTAAAATAAAGGCATCCATATGTGAGAAGCTCATAGATACATGTCCAACCAAGACTTGAACTCAGAACTTCCTCATTAAGACTCAAGACATCAAAGAACCACTTGGTCACATGGGCTTGGACTTCATCCTCATTTTAATGACCTGGCTTGGACTTCATCCTCATTTTAATGAACTACAAACCTGCAAAAACATAGACGAGGACTGTGAGCATTTGCGTCAACTCTCAGTTACTCCACGCAGACATCCACACCTGCTTTAAGTACTCCACAGCTCATGAATACTCCACAGTGCACACGGACATTCACAAATTACTCCACACGAACATCCACACCTGCTCCGACTTCTCCATCCCGTATGACTAAGGCAGTGACCACAGCATAGAGCTAGCATAGAGCTAGTCATCCTTGAGCATAGAGCTAGTCATCCTTGACTCCATGGCTCCATGCATACAGAAAATCAAGGACAGAATGACACAATGGCCAAGTAGGTCAGACTATTAAGGGACAACAAAGAATAAATGCATGCTGCACCTCTACTCGCACAATTTCCGGTGCGGAGGTAAACATGGTCATCTGTAGAAAGGAGCTTCAAATTCGTGACGTTTAGCCACAGAGACCATTGGGCTAACTAACCCACCAGGTAATGGAAGAAACACACTTTTCTATCGTCCGTATTCTACGACGGCGCAATCAACTATGCTTGTCCATCGTCATTTTAATATGACCCTGCCGCAGGCTTTGTAAGAAAGCTGCTGGATTTCCTCAAAACGGTAGTTAACTTTTACTGTACAGATTGCATATTACTATAACCCTTTTGCATGCTTTGCGTATGGCTTGCCTGACTTTCTTCGAACGCACAGATGGAAGATGAATCTAAATTGAATGGCTGATAAGTAGCTTCGCCTGCGTGGGCGATTAATTTAAATGAAGGGGCTGATAAAACATGCGCGCGTTCATGGAATCTTTGAAATCAGCGAAATGGATAATGTATTTAAAGCCCCTTTGTGACGGAGAGGAGTTAGCTTTCTGTCTACAAACTACGAATGGGGAAGAAGACGATGCACCTTTTGCAGAGTGCAGACGAAGTAGTGATCATCTATGTAATATTTATGAAGGAGTAAGCGACCCGCCTTTTTGCAAAGTGCTGAAGATATAGTGGTCGTCATTCACTGTGTGGTAGTGAAGTGTTGTCACCTTTACAGATGGTTTAACACAGTATATAATCTGTGTATGGTGGAGCTCGCATTTCGACATGACAACAGCAGTAAACTGTACTGTTCACAGGTAGATGCTCCACGATATTGACAAAACGGAATTAAAGTGAAGACGGAAATGCTTTACTTTAGAAAAACAAGCCAAATGGTTCACTCTGAAGCCTGGCTTAAGATGTCCATCGCTTAAAATATAGTTCAATCCCTCGCTGTCGAACAGATCGCGCAGGTTGAATAAACAGAGAAGGATAAGGTGCATTACTTACTATATTCTACTGATTTTTGCCACGCTTGTAGTGGAGTAAAGATGATATTTTATGTACGTGATCGCATTATGTTGACATCTTGGGTCGGTCACGAGCAACCCACTCCTCGATCCATTACCGAGATTTGTTTATCAGAGATGGTGGCGCATCTGCTTGGCTTTTCAAACACTATCAGAGAATGAGGGCCTTGCGAAGCAGATGACCGTCCATCAAGGTACGTGTCCGTGGACATCACTCAAATGGCAGCATAGTAAATCTTTATGAATATCATAAGTCACACTTGATGATATGATAGTGAGAGTCTAGTATGGATGTACGTCAAAGCAATTTGCAGCTTTGGATTTCCAATTGTAATTATGATATTCAGCCAAGAGTCAAGCTTAACAGATAATACGATGCTGGAACTACTATGCAAGGCCATGGAGGTGAAGGTGACTGGAGGCGGACTCCGAAGTGGTCAAAGCTTGAAGCTCAGGCATCCCTTGAACAATAAACATATGATTATCATGTCATTGAATTTACATGAATTTGCATGCTCTGAATTAGATGAACTTGTATGCTTTTAAGTTGCTCAATCACTTGCTAGTTGCTCAATCAATTGCTAGCTTTTGGGCTGTTCAAAACCAAATTATGCCCTCCAAACCTAGTATCCAAGTTTGATGGTGCAAAGGTGAGGTGCAAAGGTGAGGATCTCCAAGATCATTGGAATCCTTGACAATTACTTGAATGGGCTCAAAGGTAGCTATTATCATTAAACTAAGCAACATCTTTGGTTCATGCAGATGCTAGAGATTGAAGTTCTTTGCAAAAGGTCTTTAAGGTAGGTGATTTCCTTGCAAGATTCTTGATGAGTGTTATAACCAAGATAAAAAATCATCTTTCAAGGTTCAAAATTAAGAAATCTAGAACCAGTAAGAGAAGGAGAAAAATAAAATACTAATCTTCTATTGAGAATCTAGTGGAGAAGTAATAGCAAATCCTTGTTTTACGTGGTGAAAAAGATGCAAAAGGCATTCACACATGAGCATGAAAAGAATGCAAGCTATGTGAGATGTAGAGGGCCCAACCACTTTGCTTAAGCGACCTTTTTATATACTTTTTTTATTCGATGAGGACTATTGTATTCCATACCTTCCTAGCCTTTCATTTATCATGTAAGGTCTATAGCCCTATTTTATAACATCTTCTTTTACTTGGTTACATTTTGTCCTTAAAATGCCATTAGAAAGTAGGTAAAAAGGGTTCCCTAGTAGGCGATCCCAGTAGTCTCTATGTACAATGTAGAAAGTCATCTTTATGTGTGTATCATTCCTTTAAGAATAATCTTGAGAAGGCAAAGCAAAAGATAGGAAACCATCTCAAACTTTGTCTACTATCTTCCATCATGTACATGCTTCCAAACTATCACTCCCATGAAATTGACATCATTTAGGTGACCTAAGACATCACATGATGTATGTATGTGAGAGAATAATGTCGAACATAAGTATGAAAATTATTGTAGATAGACGTCTGCGGAAGCACGCGAACAGCACAAGGAAGAAGAAGAAGCTTGGAGCATAGCACACAATACTGAATGTATTACTAGAGAATGTACAAAGATAAGTAGCCCATTAGGGCAATAGGCGTATATACAAGCCGGGGGAAAAACCCTCCTAAAGAGGGAAAAAGTGCCCCGACGGTCCTAGAGTGTTCACACACATCACTGGCTAAATATATCAACAAATCCCCCATGGGAGTGATGCGGTGAACAACTAGCTAGCACTCATGTATAAGGAAGTGCCAAGCTATGTGGAAATCACTCCACAAAAGGAAGTAAGCCCAAAGCTTTGCGGAAAGCTTTAAATGTCTCCCTAGACAGAGCCTTCGTGAAAAGGTCTGCAATGTTCTCCTACGTGGGCACATATGCCAAGCTGATCTCCCCAGCAGAGAACCTCTCCCTGACATAGTGATAATGCACCTCAATGTGCTTAGTGCGAGCATGGAACACAGGGTTCCTCGCAATTGCCAATGCGCTCTGACTGTCAGTGAAGATGGTGGTGGCAAAAGTCTGACCAACACCCAAATCAGCCATAAGGCATCTGAGCCACACACACTCAATAGTCGTTGTGAAAGTTGCCCTATACTCAACCTCACAATTGGAAGTGGCCACAGTAGGCTGCTTCTTGCTCAACCAAGATATACATGAGCTACCAAGCATGAAGCAAAAGCCACTAGTGGACACACGAGTGTCATAGCAACTAGCCCACTCGGAGTCAGAAAAAGCATGCAAATCTGGTGGTAGTGATCCCCCCTTGGGATAAAACAACACAAGTAGCCGAGTACCACTCAAGTAGCGAAAGATGCGCTTAACCGCCTTCCAATGCTTGACACCTAGTCAATGCATAAACCTGCTCATCTGTGAGACAGCAAACTAAATATCTGGCCGAGTAATGCATAAGTAAATCAAGCATTCATCAGCCTGCTAATAGAGAACAACATCAAATGCATCTCGAGCATCATGAAGACTCAATCCTAAACCTGTCTCCATAAGAATAGCAATAGGCTTACAGTCTTCAAGGGCAAATGTTGCAATAATGTGTCAATATATTTCCTTTGACACAAAGCCATTCCACAATCAACATGCATAAAATGAATGCCCAAATAATGATGCAAATGCCCCAAATCAGACATCTCAAATGAGGCATACAAATCAGCCTTAAAATCAGCAATATGCTTCTCAATAGGACCAGTGAGCAGCATGTCGTCAACATAGATAACAATGATCAGAAGTACATCATTAGCACGCTTAACATATAAGGTGCTTTCAGTTGGACTATTCTCAAAACCATGTGCAATCACATAGGCATGTATCTTCTCATACCAAGCACGTGGTGCTTGCTTTAAACCATATAATGCCTTCTTTAACCTGCACACTTGGTTTTCATGCCCTTTTTGCACAAAGCCACGGGGCTAAAAAACATACACTTCTTCATGCAAGTCACCATTCAAAAATGCAGTTTTAATGTCCAACTGATGTACATTCCAACCATGATGGGCTGCAAGTGCACAAATGCTCCGAACAGTAGTCATACTGCATGTAGGTGCAAAGATCTCATCAAAATCAATGCCTCTTTCTTGTACATAACCCTTTGCAACAAGCCTAGCCTTATACCTATCAACTATACCATCCGATTTACGCTTCAGCTTGTATACCCACTTAGTGTCAATGGCCTTCTTGCCTGGAGGCAAGTCACATAAAGACCAAGTACCATTCTTCATTATAGCATCATATTCAGATTGCATAGCAGCCATCCAATTTTTTGAATTTTGTGCTTCATCAAACGAAACATACTCATTCTCATCACAAAGACTAGATGCAACCATAGCATAGCAATCTGATGCAAAAGATGCACGATGAGAGCCTGAACAAGTACGATATGACAGAGGTGCATCTAATTTATTGTCACGCAAGGTCTGCACCATCCATTTTGGCATAGTTCTTGCCTGCTCAATGTCAGCTCTCTCATCAATGAGTGCATCATGTACATCTGCATCAGAAATGGAATTATCTGCATCATCACATGAAACTTGCAAAGGTTGAGAAGTTGCCTCATTAGGACCAGCACTAGACTGTCCACCTGTAAAACGAGGCAGCAAAGTATCATACATGTCTTTGGATCTAAGAGATGTCTCCTTAGTACATGAAAGCAATGGCTGAATAGCATCTTCCACAAAAACAACATCATGGCTAACTAGAATGTGTTTAGTTTGTGGATGATACAGACGATAACCTTTACTTTCAGAACTCTACCCAATAAAAATACATTTTACTGCTTTATCATCCAATTTTCTACGATGTTGTTCAAGCACTAATGCATATGATAAACAACAAAAAACATGCAGATGAGCAACAGATGGCTTGTGGTCATGCCAGGCCTCATATGGAGTGATAGATTGCAACGCTTTAGTGGGACACCTGTTTAGTACATATGCTGCACACATGACAGCCTCAAGCCAGAAACTATGTGGTAAAGCCTGACTCTTGACTATACACCTCGCCATCTCCATGAGTGACCTGTTCTTTCGTTCAAAAACTCCATTCTCTTGAGGTGTATACGGCACTGTACACTAGTGTTTTATCCCACGTTCAACCAGAAATGCATTAAATCAGAAGACATATATTCCCCCCCTCGATCAGAACAGAGGGTGCCCATTTTACATGCTGAAAGATTTTCAGCCGAAACCAAAAACTGTTTGAAGCATATGAACACTTCGGACTTTGCCTTTAATGGATATACCCATGCATGCCTAGAAAAATCATCGATAAAAGTCACAAAGTAAAGATAATTCCCAAAAGAAGGTGTCTGCATAGGACCACAGACATCACTATGTACAAGCTACAATTTCTAAGTAAACCAAACTGAACCATCTTTTGGAAAGGACGAACGTTGCATTTGGCCCAAAATACAGCCTTCACAGACATGTTTTCCAGGTGCCTCAAGTTTGGGCAAAGAGGACACCATTTCAGATTTCTGCAGGCATAGCAAACTAGCAAAATTTCAGATAACCAAAGCGTGCATGCCAAAGCTTTGCATCTGATATAGCATGAGAATCATTTACTGCACATGCCAAATCATTTATAGATCTTTCATAGTCTATGAGCTTATACATCCCACGACATATAATGCCAGAAGTAATAATCACATCACCATTTGACAGATCATGAACTGTACACCTGTCATCAACAAATTTCACAACCAAGCCAATCTTGGCTAATGCAGAAACTGATAACAGGTTCTTCTTGATCCCTGGCACAAATAAGGCATCTGAGAAAGTGAAAGAACTACCATCAACAGTAGTCAAAATGATCTTATCAACTCCCATAACAGGATAAGAGGAGTTGTTGGCGCATGTAACAATATTCCTTGTAGGGGCAGGCTCGAGTGAAGAGAAGAAACTGCGCTGCGAGGTAATATGTTTGGTCGCCCCACTGTCAAAATACCAAACATCTGAGTCTACTGCAGACATGCACTGGTCATGAGAAGATGGGTCAAAACTGCAAATAGTAGTAAACACCCATTCTCCTTCCTGCACAAGATTAGCAGACTCTGTTTTTGGTGTAGAGGCCTCTACAACAACCATTCTAGCCTCTTTCTTCTTTGCCTGTTTAGCAGCTAGTTTTGGATAGTTCTTTATGATATGATCATTCCCTTTACAATACTTACAAAACAATTTGTGCTTTTCTGATTTCTTCTCATCTTTATCTTCCTTCTTCGAATATGCAAAACTAGCAGATTTCTGCTTACTAGTTGAAGAGCTCCATTTTCCTTTGCCCTTCTGACTAGCCAGGAAAGCTTGATCTGCAACTCGCATAATGGACCTGTTTTGCCTGGATTGATCTTCCTGCAACAGAAGAGAGACTAACTCCTCAAATGATAAGGCATTTGGATTTCCTTTCATCATCAACCAAAGAGTAGAAGCAAAACTCTGATATGAATCAGGAAGACCATTCAGAAGGGTCTGCACAAGTGAGCTATCTAGTATAACCTCATCAGTAGAAATCAACTGTTCCTTCAAGTCTTTGATCTTCGTTAGAAAATTGTCCATAGAATCACCTTCATATGCTCACTCTCCAAATGTTTTGGGAGGTAAGCAACACGAGCCTCATTCCTAGCTTGGTACAATGTGGTAAGTGTATCTCGAGCATCCTTAGCTGTTCTGCAAGAGCGAATGTGAGGAATAATGGCACGTTTGACAGACAAAGCTATCAATGCATGTGCCTGGGTATCTTTGCCATCCCAGCAAATCTGTTCTAGAGTAGGTGCAGTAGAAACCGTAGCACGAACAGGAATATGCAGAATATCTTCATCTTCAACACCTTCTGCATCAGCTTCAGTACTTGCAGTTGTAACAGTTGCAGGTATGATAGGACATTTTTCGACACCGTGCACAATGTTCCATAGTCCTTTTGCAACCTGCACATGTCGCATCATATAAGCCCATAATGGGTAGTTGGTACCATCCAACTTATCCTCAATAGCCAACATACGGAATACATCACTACTTTCAGCCATGGCCAGTGACTAAAATACCTTGATGCAAAAAATTGACTGTATCTCAAAAAGTTGAACAAAACTACCCAGACGAATTCCATTAGACTTGTAGAAGACTTCGAGACACTTATACTGGCGAAGAGAAACTGGTATATACCTTTGGCACAAAAAGACAAAATAGCCTGCACAAGCATTGTGATAGTGTGTTCGGAGGCCGAATCTAGCTCAAATCGCGATTTCGACATGACAAAGCGAAACGATTTTGATCTCAAAAACACACTGAGTATGCTCACCAATATTCGTGTGATTCTGAGACTGCAAACGGAGGAGTGTGGACGGCACCCTAGATGAAGCAACGATCTGCTCTAATACCAATTGTTGGAGATAGACGTCTACGGAAGCACGCGAACAACACAAGGAAGAAGAAGAAGCTTGGAGCACAACACACAATACTGAATGTATTACTAGAGAATGTACAAAGATAAGTAGCCCATTAGGGGCAAAAGGCGTATATACAAGCCGGGGGAAAAAAACCTCCTAAAGAGGGAAAAAAGTGCCCCAGCGGTCCTAGAGTGTTCACACACATCACTACCTAAATATATCAACAAAAATTTATGAAGATAATAAACCATATGACATAAAACGAACTCCCATAACGAAGGCGATTCCAAATCCCTTTAGATCTTAAATGCTACAAATAGGTTCTATTGGAAGAGTCTTTATTGACACAATAGTGCAAACTTTGGTCTTTCTCCTCCCCTTAAGTTTGTTATATGAATGAATAATCATTCTTTTTGTGTTAATATTCATAAATGGTGCTAGTTTGTCATCTCATGACTGATTACCAAATATGATATTGATGGTCCTACAAGTCAAAATAATACCACTCATGGAGTCTTTTTCCTCTTTTATCTTCCCTTAAAAGGGATTGTGAAGAATCCATTATTCTCAAGGCAACAAGGAATCTAAATCCGGTATAATGAAAAGTACAATGCAGAGTAAATTAAATGAATTCCTAAGTGGAAGTAGACCTAGAGATTTACTCTTGAAATATCAACTAAGAGATGATGAATCTGCATCTACTATTTTCTAGTAACGTTTTGGAAGATAAATCATTTCCTTTTTTTTCATCAAAGAAAATTTCTCAAAGGGAAACATGTTTCACATCCCATATCAAAGGATCCTAAATTCAATCCAAAAATAACAATTACACTAAAAAAGTCACATGTCTAGGTCTCATAACCAAGATGGAAGTCTAACCAAAGTTTTTTTTCTTGAATCTTATGAATTAAATATGAATTTTCACAAATCCCCTTTTGATTCAAACCACTTAGCTTCGCTCAATGATTCATTGATCATGGGGAGTCCTTATGAACGCAAACTACTTATTCTTAAGTACTAAGATCAAATCTAGACACTTTGCTACATCCTTTTTTAGAATTCTTGTAGTTCTTTAGAGCCCTTAAGTGCCTTCAACTCCTCAAAAAGGTACTGTTTTTGGATCCATGCTCTTTCTCAAAAAGCATGTAAATCTAGAAGTAATTATCTCCTCTTGGGATAAAACAATCCAAGTAGTAGAGTACCACTCTAGTAGCAAAAGATGCCCTTAACTGCTTGCCAATGCTTGACACATGGGCAATGCATAAACCTACTCATCTAAGAGACACCAAACTGAATATTAGGCCAAGTTATGCATAAGTAAATCAAGAATTCGTTAGCCAACTTATGGAGAAAAAAATCAAATGCATGTCCAACATCATGAAGACTCAAACATTAACACGTTTTTAAGGTATTTGAAATAGGTTTGCAATCGTTAAGGCCAAAACACTCCAATAATCTCTTTTTCGAATTGCACACATTGTTTTCATTACCTCGTTGCACAAAACCAAGAGGTTGAAATGCATATACTTCTTCATGTAAGTCACCACTAAACATTAATGCAATTTGAATGTCCAATTGATGTATATTAAAACCATGATTAGCTACAAGTGCACAAATGCTATGAAATGTGGTCATTGTGAATGTGAGAGCAAAGGCCTCATCAAAATCAATGCCTATCTCTTGAGCATAACCTTTGGTGAAAATTCTAGCCTTAGACATATCAACTATTCCATCAAACTTATAGCTTGTATACCCATTTAGTGGCAATGGCCTTCTTTTATGGAGGCAAATCACATAAACACCAAGTACCATGTTCATGATAACATCACATTCTTATTGCATAGCCATCCAATTTTCTAGATCTTGAGCTTCATCAAAACAAATAGGCTCATTCTTATGAGAATAACTAGAGACAATCATTGTGTAACAATCTAATGCAAAGCAAGCACTATGAGATCCTAAAATAAATGATATGACAAAGGCCCATCTAATTTACTATCTCTCAAAGCTTGCACCAACCATTTAGGCATATTTTTTTTCCTCTTCCATGTCAAGCCTCTCATCAACAAGTGCATCATGTAAATTTGCATTAGAAATGGAATGATCTACATCATCATTTTGAACATGTAAATGCTAAGAAATTGCCTCTTTTGGATAGCACTTGATTTTCCACCTATAAAAAGAGGCAACAAAGTTTCATACACATCTTTGAAGCTAGTGGATGTTTCCTTTGTACATGAAAGTAAGGGCTAAACTGCATCTATCATAAAAACAACATCACGGCTAACTAGAGTGTGTTTATTGTGTGGATGATCAAAATTATAGCTTTTTCTTTGAGAATTGTACTTAAGAAAACTACATTTTGCTAAATTAAACCTAGAAAACATGCATTCCCTCCATAAATCAAAATGAAGGGTGCACATTTTACATGTTGATAGATTTTCAACCATGACCATTACTTGTTTAAAACAGGTGAAAACTTTAGACATTTCTTTCAATGGATAAACCCATGCATGCTTGTAAAATTCATCAATGAAAGTCATGAAGTATAGGTAGTTCTCAAATGAAGGTTATTGCATAAGACCACAAACATTACGATGGGCAAGCTGCAATATTATGAGTAGATCTATCTAAACCATCTTTTGTGAACTAGGAATCTAGCATTTTGACCAAAATACAGCCTTCAAAAACATGTTTAGAAGGTGCCTCAAATTTGGTAGAGATCACACCATTTTATATGTCTTTTGACAAATCAAACTAGATAAATTTAGATGACCAAAGCATGGATGATAAAGCTTTCTATTTGAGATATTCTACTAATCATGAATTGCGAATGTTGAATGATTCATAGATTTCACATAGTCTATGGGCTTATGGAGCCCATGACATAAGATGTGAGAATTAGCAACAACACCACCATTTAAGAGAACTTGAACTATAATCTATCATCAACAAATGTGGCAACCAAGTTAATCTTGGCTAATGCTGAAATTGACAACAAATGTTTCTTGATCCT
>CM035417.1:66094384-66096884 GCA_020310875.1 Ceratopteris richardii | reverse complement strand
CATCTGAATAAATTTTGATATCAATATCTGAAGTGTAAGGGAAATACAAACCATGGTTCTGTGTACCCTTGAGATACTTCAAGATTCTCTTGGCAGCCTCTAAGTGAGGTATCCTTGGCTTGTGCATAAATTGACTTAGCACACTAACTCCATATGCAATATCTATCCTTGTTAAGGTAGCATAGTTCAAGCTACCCACCATACTATGATAGCGTGTAATGTCCTTGACTTCATCATCTTCATGGGCACTTAGCTTTAGGTTTACCTCCATTGGAGTGCTTGCTACTTTAGCATCCTGCAAGTGAAACTTCTTCAACATATCCTGTATATATTTTTTCTAAGTGATGTATATCCCTGAATTAGTGTAGACTAATTCAAGTCCCAAAAAATACTTCAATAGACCAAGATCATTGATCTTGAACTCCTTCATCATTTGACTTTTGATATATCTGATTTCGTTGACATCATTACCTATAATGATGATGTCATCAACATACACACAAAGGTATATTACCTCTGAATTACTTCTCTTAATGAACAGAGAAGTATCTGCCTTGCTCATGACAAATCCTTGGTCTTCGAGGTATGTAGTTAACCTGTAATTCCATGCCCTAGGTGCCTGCTTCAATCCATATAAAGCCTTTTTTAATTTGCAAACATATGTTACCTTCTTAGGGTCCTCATAGCCAGGAGGTTGTGACATATATACCTCCTCTAAAATCCAGCCATTCAAGAAAGCATTCTTGACATCCAATTGGTACATATTCCAATTTTTTGATGCAGCCACACTTACCAACACTCTGATGGTTGGCATCTTGGCCACAGGTGAGAATGTCTCCTCGTACTCAATGCCTTGGGTTTGTGCAAAACCCTTGGCTACCAATCTGGCTTTGTACCTATTAATTGTGCCTTTAGAATTTCTTTTAAGCTTATAGATCCACCTGGATCCTATTACCTTCATTGAGTCCTTCTTAGGTACTAACTCCCATGTGTCACTCTCTTTGAGGGCATCAATCGCCTCATCCATAGCTTCTTTCCATTCTGATTTGGTTATTGCTTCTTCATATGATCCTAGTTCTTCATTTGACAAATCTTTGGCAAGATAAACAAAATGTTTAGTAACAAGAGATGTATCATACCCATATCTCATAGGTTTCTTGCTTTCTCTTTGTGATCTTCTAAATGGTTGAGTTGAAGATTCAGGTATGTCTTCAAGCTTCTTCATCTTCATTTTGCCTTTGGACTTCCATGATTTGAATTCTTCAAGGTTGATAGTAGTTTCATCATCTGAACTTGAGTCTTCATTCTAAGTAGGTTCCTCCTTTGTAAGACTTGGAAATTCCTCTTTCAAATCATAGGGTAACTTAACCTTCCTGCATTCATTCTCATACCAAGAATCATTTTCATCAAAGACAACATCTCTGCTTACCATGAATCCCTTATTGATAGGATTATAAAACCTGTAACCTTTTTTATTTAAATCATACCCAATAAAGATGCATTTTTCAGCCTTTGGGTCTAGCTTACCTCTTATCTGAGAGGGAATGTGTACATATGCTACACATCCAAATATTTTGCAATTGTCAAGTGAGGGTCTCTTACCATGCCATGCTTCATAGGGTGTCATACCATCAAGAGACTTAGATGGTAACCTGTTTATGAGGTAAGTGGCAGTAGAAACACTTTCTGCCCATAGATAGTTAGGTAATTTTTTCTCATTCAACATAGACCTAGTTGTCTCAACAATTAATCTATTTCTTCTCTCAGCTACCCCATTCTGTTCAGGAGAATACCTTGTGGTTATTTCTCTTTTGATGCCTCTATCCTGCAAGAAGTCTTCAAATTCATTGGAGAAGTACTCACCTCCTCCATCTGACCTTAGCCTTCTCAAATTCCTTCCTGTCTGATTTTCAACTAATGCAAGATATTTTTTAAAGCAATTAAATACCTCATCCTTGTGCTTCATGAAGTACAATACAGTCCATCTGCTATAATCATCAATGAAAGACACATAGTACCTTGATCCTGAGACTGAGGGGTCTTTGCTTGGTCCCCATACATTTGTGTGTACAAGCTCTCGGTAGTCTTCATGCATGTATCCTTTCTTTGAGAAGGCTAACCTGTGAGACTTCCCAAATTGACAAGCACCACACTTGTAAATCATATGTTGCTTGGATACATTGGGTATCCCAAGCACACATTGGTCCCTGCACATTTGTTTCAAGGTTCTTTCTCCTATGTGCCCTAACCTTTTGTGCCAAATCTCAAGCTCTGAAAGTGTTTGATCTTTATAACTGTATAGTGCAACATTCTTTGTATCTTCTAACTGAAAAGTGAAAAGTCTACCTAATTTTTCTCCTTTAGCAATCCTCTTGAACTAATGCCTTGGATCCTCCACATATGCTCCATATTGATTGAATCTAACCTACAAACCTTTCTCCACAATCTGACCAACACTCATCAAATTTTTGGTAATGGTTGGTACGTAGAGTACCCTGCT